>JAGDYQ010000145.1:1318406-1335866 GCA_021962125.1 Bulinus truncatus | reverse complement strand
CTCCCACAAATTTTGACGGCTCCGGCTCCGGCTCCCTATTAAGATAGTATCACACGAGACACAAAATTTTGTAATTGCTCCACGCTAACATCCCACTGATAAAAAGTTATGCAAATTTTGCCGCGTTCACCCCCAGAGTCAGGAACTTGAAAAATATACGCATTGTCCATTGTCGGTTTTACTAAAAACAAACCATTTCAGTGCATCCAGAAACGTATCATTATTTTCGATGGAGGTTTCACTAGTCGCCATTTTCATAAGTAATAAAAAGTTATTTCAATGATCAAATTAGCAAATAGTAAAATGATACATTATTTAAAATATTTTAAAGACTTCAGTATTTTTATTTATTATTGATTAATTCGAAGTGACTATTCGGACCCGGGCAGGCCCGTAGCCAGGATTATTGCATTGGGGGGGGGATTTTTTTTCGGCGAAGGGGGGCGTGCCGAAGAACTTATTCTGGGGTACAGCGGCGGATCTAGACAACTTTGACGGGGGGGGGGGGCAAAACTTTGTCCCCGGGGGGCGGGGCGAAACTGTTTTCAGTGTTGAAAATTGGTCTTAGAACAAAAAATATTTCGATAATTTAATGATGCATTACCTAAACTTGCGATAACCGGAGGTGGGGAGATATGCCCCCCGGCCTCTCCCCATAATTCCGCCCCTGGTGGGGTAGAAGAAATGTTTGGGGGGGGGGCGCGAAGATGGAGGTGCGAAGCGCCGAAAGCTTGCGAACGGAGAGGAAGGGTTTTGGGAGTCCCTTCCCCAAGAAATTTTTTGCAGTTCCATATCTGGAATAGTGCATTTTAGTGCCGATTGTTTAGCTATTAATTAGAAATATATAATTTTAACTACGTTTCAATAGTGCATGCATGTTGCAGTTTTGTTAAAAATAATTTAAATAGTAAAGAGTTTTAATGACAAAAATTTATTGAGGCTGAGCAATTTCTGATTCCTGTTATAAATATATTGACCATTTGTTCTGCTACACAATTGTTACATAATAGATACCTGATTTATATCATTATACTGTTGGTTAAAAGTACAACCCGGGAAAAACGACAAAGATGCACGAATATAGCTTAGCTATTTGTGTGATATTTCTTATAAAATATTGAAAACAAAGAACAGATCTATCAACAACAAATTGACCAGTCGCAATTATTCAATTTAAAATAAAATTAATTCTGCTAAAAAGTAAATTTGCAAATTAAATAACATCACTCAGAAATCACGGAGTTTGTACTTTATTATTTTTTTATACATATGTATAAAAGTAAGTCAGAAGTCAATATTATTTAATTAACTTATTTAAGTTGCTGTTTGTCCTCAGAAGATATCAATATATAAAACTATTACAAGGTTACGAAAAGGGCCCACCGACAGACATTTCGGGTCCCTGGGCAGGGGTGACACGGGCCCCCGTGCTGATATTAATATTTAAAAAAGTTGATTGGCCAGCTCAGTCCGGGCCCCTAAAACAAAATTGAACAAAATGATTGATGTTTTATAGCCGTTATTATTAAAATTTTGTCAAAAAGCTCAAATCATGCTCGGGGGGGGAGGGGGGGACTCAGGTCATGAACGGGGGGGGGGGTCAGCCCTCTAGCCCCCTCTGGCTACGGGCCTGGACCCGGGTACCAATGAACTCCGATTTTTATTCGGACCCCGTTCCAATAAAGTCTGATTGTTATTCGGACCCGTGGCAAATACATAAACTTTATTATTGTTTTTTGTTTATTTTTTTTATAATTGTTTGAATTGTATGATTTAATCGTTACTCAGTGTCTAGGGTTGCACTAAGCGGACTCTGTATTATTATTTTTTCGGGTTCCGTCTAATAAAGTTTAAATATAGCTAAGCTTAGTGCATATTTGCCACGGGTCCGAAAAATAATCGAATTTTATTGGGACCCGGGTCCGAATAGCCACATCCTTATAAATTTATCTGCTCTGTTTCAGATGTTCTGTTTATAATAAAATTGTTAAATACAGAAAGCTACCATTTTGTTTTTAGTTTATTACAAATTGTAGGAGGCAAACAATCAAACAAATTTGTAATTTTAAAGCTAAAAAAAAATTCTGCTGTAAAAAAAACATTTGGGAGCCGTGGAGCCGCCAGATTTTTTCGGCTCCGGGTCCAGCAAAAAGTAGCGGCTCCCGGCCCCTCGGCTCCGGCTCCGGCTCCGCAAGCCTTCTTAAAACAACGGCACACATTTTTTTTTATTGTATTGCTTTTTTATTTTTGACGTGAGCTATTTGAATTCGGCTGCCCACCTCAGTTGCTCAACATTACAACCTCCTTTCACAATAATATGCAGGGAGTAGTCAGTTACGATGGGGACACTTCAGAACCCTTCACAATCAAAAGCGGAGTCAAACAGGGCTGTGTTCTAGCGCCGTCACTCTTCGTCATATTTTTCTCTATGATGCTGAGTTTTGCATTTAAGGACTCTGCAGAAGGTTTCTAGAGAGCTACCATCATCTTCCGAGATGGACGGATGCCTACTATACTATATTTGAATTGTATAATGGTCGAGTCTGAGTAGTGATGTCCACTGTATAATGGTGGAGTCTGAGTAGTGGTGTCCACTGTATAATGGTGGAGTCTAGTGATGTCCACTGTATAATGGTGGAGTCTAGTGATGTCCACTGTATAATGGTGGAGTCTAGTGATGTCCACTGTATAATGGTGGAGTCTAGTGATGTCCACTGTATAATGGTGGAGTCTGAATAGTGATGTCCACTGTATAATGGTGGAGTCTAGTGATGTCCACTGTATAATGTCGGAGTCTAGTAATGTTCACTGTATAATAGTGGAGTCTGAGTAGTGATGTCCACTGTATAATGGTGGAGTCTAGTGATGTCCACTGTATAATGGTGGAGTCTGGGTAGTGATGTCCACTGTATAATGGTGGAGTCTGAGTAGTGATGTCCACTGTATGATGGTGGAGTCTGGGTAGTGATGTCCACTGTATAATGGTGGAGTCTAGTGATGTCCACTGTATAATGGTGGAGTCTAGTGATGTCCACTGTATAATGGTGGAGTCTAGTGATGTCCACTGTATAATTGTGGAGTCTGAGTAGTGGTGTCCACTGATACACATACTATTGAAAATCAGAAAGAATATATTTGTTGAAATTTCCATAATAATGTTTTCCATTTTTAAAAAATCAGAAGGTCCGTCATAAATGTTTTAGTCTATTAGGTATTTCGTACTGAAACGAAATTCAATAAATAAAGGAGAAAATGTAAACTTTCCTTCATGGGTCCAAGCCAAGGCATTTTTCTCATAATGAGATTTATAATTGTTATTAGAATTAGAGACACTTTTCTCATAATGAGATTTATAATTGTTATTACAATTAGAGACACTTTTTTCATAATGAGATTTATAATTGTTATTACAATTAGAGACACGTTTCTAACGATGAGATTTATAATTTTATTGCAATTAGAGACACTTTTCTCATAATGAGATTTATAATTGTTATTACAATTAGAGACACTTTTCTCATAATGAGATTTATAATTGTTATTAGAATTAGAGACACGTTTCTAATAATGAGATTTATAATTGTTATTACAATTAGAGACACTTTTCTAATCATAAGATTTATAATTGTTATTGCAATTAGAGACACGTTTCTCATAATGAGATTTATAATTGTTATTACAATTAGAGACACTTTTCTCATAATGAGATTTATAATTGTTATTACAATTAGAGACACGTTTCTAATAATGAGATTTATAATTGTTATTAGAATTAGAGACACGTTTCTAATCATAAGATTTATAATTGTTATTGCAATTAGAGATACTTTTCTCATAATGAGACTTATAATTGTTATTACAATTAGAGACACTTTTCTCATAATGAGATTTATAATTGTTATTAGAATTAGAGACACGTTTCTAATCATAAGATTTATAATTGTTATTACAATTAGAGACACGTTTCTAATAATGAGATTTATAATTGTTATTGCAATTAGAGATACTTTTCTCATAATGAGACTTATAATTGTTATTACAATTAGAGACACTTTTCTCATAATGAGATTTATAATTGTTATTAGAATTAGAGACACTTTTCTCATAATGAGATTTATAATTGTTATTAGAATTAGAGACACGTTTCTAATAATGAGATTTCTAATTGTTATTACAATTAGAGACACTTTTCTAATCATAAGATTTATAATTGTTATTGCAATTAGAGACACTTTTCTCATAATGAGACTTATAATTGTTATTACAATTAAAGACACTTTTCTCATAATGAGATTTATAATTGTTATTAGAATTAGAGACACGTTTCTAATAATGAGATTTATAATTGTTATTACAATTAGAGACACTTTTCTTATCATAAGATTTATAATTGTTATTACAATTAGAGACACTTTTCTCATAATGAGATTTATAATTGTTAGTACAATTAGAACGGAAGGAGTTTAAATCCTAAACATGGAGTGAACTCAGTTAACAACACATGAATATCTTCTACAAAATTCATCATTTTTTTGTTCATTTCAATTTGTATTGCCAAGTTTGTTGCTTTAATTCCAACTGATTTGCGTCCATTGTACAGTTATTGGCTTAAATCAACTGACGCGTGTATCTATTTCTGATATAAACCGATATATATATCTGCCTCTGGATTGATGGATTCTACCTGTGTCTCTTATGTACTTTGATATATTTTACTTTACCAACTTCAAGAATATTATACGATGATGTCATTACTGTTATTTTTTTGACCTTGAAATCAAATGTTATTTTAACATGCCGATTTGAAATTTGTTTTATTTAGCAGCTATAATGTACCAAGGGGCATAACCCTAGCTGTATATATATATATATATATATATATATATATATATATACACACACAGAGTTATGTGGACTAGGACTTGAAGCTATCCACGTGGTGGATGTTTGAATACGCAGGTCAGTTTGTGGTCAAACAAGTAAAGACGTAAACACACAATGTACTGGTCAGAGAGAGCAAGGACTTTGACCCTAACTGAACTTACACGATATTGAACGTTTTCTACACTAGTAATGGATCGATTCTTTGCATCTTACAATACTGAGCTATTGATCTGGACTCTGTAAAATTAATTGCTGTTCTATTAAAGATCGGTGTAACAGATGATACAGTGAAATGAAGGTATGTGAAAAATACTGTTTATGTGTATGTGTGTGTGTGTGTGTGTGTATTTGTTTGTGTGTGTGTGTGATTGGAGTCTTTGTTAGGCAGAGATGTTTATCTTTTAGATACTATATACAACCCGATATGGCTTTTCTTTTATCCCCACTATACCCGATAGTGCAATGACCATGGAGGCACCACGGAGGGGTGGGGAGGGTCACATTTAGGTCACTAGCACAACGCTTACGCGCCCCCCCCCCCAACAAGTTACCAAAAGGATGAAATACGGTTTTTGCAGCACCCTTTTTTTTCATCCCGACCAAAACCGATAGTGCAATGGCCATGGAGGCACCACGGGAGACATGTAGATGACTACCAAAGCTCATCCTGTAGGGTAACGGTTAGCACGATGAGCTCATAGTGGTTGGGTTTTGAACCCAGACACCTTTGGACGGTTCATGAACGCACTAGCAACTAGATCAGGACAAAGTCCAACTTAACACATTTATTGAACATATCAGTGTTATTTCAAAATTGATTTTTAAAGCTAGAATTTAAATCATAGAAAAAAAGACCAATTTAGAATGATAATGTTCAATATATTGTTGACGTCATTTTTCTTTAAAAAAAAGCAATCGTATTAGCATGATATGGGAATTCTGAATTTGATTTTTATTTTTTAAATAAAAACATTCAGCATCAGTTCTAGTAATTAAAAAAAAAAATGACAGACACATAGAAAGATTAAAGCTGAAATTGGAGATTATATTAAAAAAAATATCTTACAAATTGACAGAAAACAGAAATAGGGATTCAAAAAGTGTTTAGAAATATTTCTCTTTTTCGATTATTTATGTAAACAACAACAGCAGACGAACAAATATTGCATGTTTGGTTTAGAGATTATTTTATTTGTGTTTTATTTTAGGAAACATTTTGTTGTCGTTTCACCCGATACACAGGCATTTGTCCCAAATTGTAAATCGTGACACATCTTCGTTGTAAATTGTGACACAGCTTCGTTGTAAATTGTGACACAGCTTCGTTGTAAATTGCGACACAGCTTCGTTGTAAATTGTGACACAGCTTCATTGTAAATTGCGGCACAGCTTCATTGTAAATTGTGACACAGCATCGTTGTAAATCGCGACACAGCTTAGTTGTAAGTTATGGGCATATCTTCGTTGTAAATCGCGCGACACAGCTTCATTCTAGATATTAATCACAGAGATCTATATTCAAATAATATTTCAAACCATCAGACGCTTTGCGCTTTGAGCCCTCTATCTCTTATTTCCCCCTGCCCACCTACTTGAGTCTCACAGCCCTTGGGGCGATGAACTGACCACACACCTTTCTCTTCCCAAAACCTGGTCAATCTACTTTATACACTTGACTAGGTTACTGCATACGTAACGGACTGTTTTTCTTTTAACTTAATGCAGCTTCATTTGTTCCTGTTGTTGGTGGTGGTGGTTGGGTGGGGGGACTTTAAGGACACAGTAGTGGACGATCCTAACAGTAGTGGACGATCCTAACAGTAGTGGACGATCCTAACAGTAGTGGACGATCCTAACAGTAGTGGACGATCCTAACAGTAGTGGACAATCCTAACAGTAGTGGACGATCCTAACAGTAGTGGACGATCCTAACAGTAATGGACGATCCTAACAGTAGTGGACAATCCTAACAGTAGTGGACAATCCTAACAGTAGTGGACGATCCTAACAGTAGCGGACGATCCTAACAGTAGTGGACGATCCTAACAGTAGTGGACATTGCTATCATTGTCGCTAAGACGCCCGTAGGGTAGATATGCTTTGACCCTATTCGTTCTTTGACATTTCCTATCAATGTCCAGTTTAATGTCCATTGGTCAGTGGTCCCCAAACTAGTACACTTCAGGCCCCACTATGATAACAGCTTTGTGACATACAGAGATACAGGGAGATGTAATTATGCCTACGTAGATCAATTAGTAAGGTTCCCTAAAGGACAATAATCTAGGCATATAAACGGGTTGAGTGGTCAGCACAACTTCCACAATTTAAAGTCGGCTACCCATTTAAAGCTGGATAGACTTGGGTACTTTCACTGAGCCTCAAACCAGGGACCCCCCCCTACGGTCAACCGTTGAGACCCGCAACTTGAGAAACACTGCTGTAGGTAATTAAAATCTACATTAAGAATTTTTTTTTTAACTTATTTTTTTGTGTTTTAAAAAAAAAGGGTCATTTTATTGTTGTTCGAACTCAAAATCTTCTTGTCGTATTTCAATAAGGATTGAAAAGTTTAGGTAAGGTTAACCACAGAATATATCTATCATTCCGAAAGCGTATTTCTATTTGAATAGCCTTTCAATAATGACTTTAAAAAATGCCAACACTTTTTTCTATTTTCCTTTTAACTAATTGTAACAGTGCAACACAAATATGGCGGCTTTAGGAAATTTCCGTTGAAATTGACAATGGACATTCTCTGAGGCAAACTTAGTTATTTACAACCAATGATTTCATGACTTGAACTTTTCACTCATTCTATTTATAGAATATCCAGTACGTCTTAAAGTATTTCCCGTTTTTTATGCTGGTAAAACTAAAGTAAATCTTTAACAAGATGACATTTTGTGTCACAGGAAATATTGATGGCTGTACTTACAGTACCCCGCTGCAAGACAGCTCCAACATTTTTGGTGAAATAAAATTTTGAAACAGACAAAAACGAAACAAAGGAAACGAGATTTGAAGTTTAGTTTGTGAACGGTCTTTTTATGGGAACAAATCTGGACAGAAGTCTTGAACTGAGGCATGTGACTTGATGTACTGGTTTGTGATGGGCGGTGACGTCATTTCATTGGGTTTTTTTTTAATTGTTTTTCTTTCTCATATAACTTACGATTGAAAGGTTTCGTAAAGTACATTTAGATGATTTTATTGTTCAACTAGTGGATGATTCATGGATATCTATCTATCTATCATCTATCTATCTATCTATCTATCTATCTATCTATCTATCTATCTATCTATCTATCTATCTATCTATCTATCTATCTATCTATCTATCTATCTATCTATCTATCTATCTATCTATCTATCCGTCCATCCATCCATCCATCCATCCATGCATCCATCCATCCATCCATCCATCTGACTGTCTGTCTATATGTCTGTCTGTCTTTCTATTTGTCTGCTTGTTTAATCTGTGTGCCTACCAAGCGATATATCGACCCACTGTTTGTTCTACTAATGACCACGTATGTAAATCAAACCTGGAGTGACGTATATAAACAACTACAACTCATAATCAGCGAACGAGCTGATGGTGTTTTTGTTGTTTGTTTGTTTTTTCCCGCTCTATTTGTGTCCATCGATACAACGTTACATTATTTGAGAGCCGCTGTGCACTCTTCAAAGACTCAGACAACGGACGAAAAAAACAAAAATTTCACTGACACGTCATTGGGGGGTCACATGTATACATCACACACTTGGGTGTAACCTGTACTCTATACCCAGAGGACATCCGTGGTTACTTTGAGGACATTCTCTGGTCCGTCCCACCCTGCATATCATTCGTTCGGACCCTTTGATTGACAGATAACACCATGTCGAGTCCGCGGTCACTGTCTGCTTGACTGTATGTACACAATGAAACAATCAGACGTATTCTTAATAAATAACAATTTGTTTTTTTGTTTACACAGTTCATTTTGTATCGTTCCTCGAGACATAAAAGTTTTATTTTGGTAGTTGAGAGTACACAAACAGTTTCTAAAAGAGTTATGTGTCTTTGTTCAGCTCCATTGAATCGAATGGTGTTTATTCAAGTAAACCAATTGCGCTTTAATCACAGTACAGGCCATCTCAAGGAAAGCATAGAGCGAAATTTTAGTGGCCGTGGAGATGGAAACACGGGCGTTGGTTATAGGCTCGGGTTCAAACCAGTTTCTGTATTGACCAGGTTCAAACAATATTACCTGTGATTTTCACATAAATATAAAAAATGACTGTATAGTCTCTGTATAACAGAATACAATTAAGGGGGCCTTTCACGTATTACGTTAAATTACAGCCCAGGGCATTGCGAGGCCCAATTAATTTTTTTTTTACAATAGCAACTATTACTATAAAATATAAATGCTAAATGTAAATTGCGGGGACTTGCCAGGCGCGGGGCCAGATTAGGGCTAAACGTCCATCAAACAGCTCCGCCTGAAGCTAAACGTCTATCAAACAGCCCGACTGTAGCTAAACGTCTATCAAACAGCCCCGACTGTAGCTAAAGATCTATCAAACAGCCCGACATGTAGCTAAACGTCTATCAAACAGCCCGACATGTAGCTAAACGTCTATCACACAGCCCCGACTGTAGCTAAACGTCTATCAAACAGCCCCGACTATAGCTAAACGTCTATCAAACAGCCCGACTGTAGCTAAACGTCTATCAAACAGCCCGACATGTAGCTAAACGTCTATCAAAACGTCTATTACTATAAAATATAAATGCTATATGTAAATTGCGGGGATTTGCCATGCGCGGGGCCCTATTAGGGCTAAACGTTCATCAAGCAGCTCCGCCTGAAGCTAAACGTCTAACACCCCGACTGTAGCTAAAGATCTATCAAACAGCCCGACATGTAGCTAAACATCTATCAAACAGCCCGACGGTAGCTAAACGTCTATCAAACAGCCCGACTGTAGATAAACGTCTATCAAACAGCCCGACATGTAGCTAAACGTCTATCAAACAGCCTGACTGTAGGTAAATGTCTATCAAACAGCCCCGACTGTAGCTAAACGTCTATCAAACAGCCCGAGATGTAGCTAAACGTCTATCAAACAGCCCGACTGTAGCTAAACGTCTATCAAACACCCCGACTGTAGCTAAAGATCTATCAAACAGCCCGACATGTAGCTAAACGTCTATCAAACAGCCCCCACATGTAGCTAAACGTCTATCAAACACCCCGACTATAGCTAAACGTCTATCAAACAGCCCCGACTGTAGCTAAACGTCTATCAAACAGCCCGACATGTAGCTAAACGTCTATCAAACAGCCCGACTGTAGCTAAACGTCTATCAAACACCCCGACTGTAGCTAAAGATCTATCAAACAGCCCGACATGTAGCTAAACGTCTATCAAACAGCCCCAACTGTAGCTAAACGTCTATCAAACAGCCCGACATGTAGCAAAACGTCTATCAAACTGCCCCGACTGTAGCTAAACGTCTATCAAACAGCCCGGCTGTAGCTAAAGATCTATCAAACAGCCCGACATGTAGCTAAACGTCTATCAAACAGCCCGACGTGTAGCTAAACGTCTATCAAACAGCCCGACAGTAGCTAAACGTCTATCAAACACACCGACTGTAGCTAAAGATCTATCGAACAGCCCGACATGTAGCTAAACGTCTATCAAACAGCCCGACATGTAGCTAAACGTCTATCAAACAGCACGACTGTAGCTGAACGTCTATCAAACAGCCCGACTGTAGCTAAACGTCTATCAAACAGCCCGACATGTAGCTAAACGTCTATCAAACAGCCTGACTGTAGGTAAATGTCTATCAAACAGCCCCGACTGTAGCTAAACGTCTATCAAACAGCCCGACATGTAGCTAAACGTCTATCAAACAGCCCGACTGTAGCTAAACGTCTATCAAACACCCCAACTGTAGCTAAAGATCTATCAAACAGCCCGACATGTAGCGAAACGTCTATCAAACAGCCCCCACATGTAGCTAAACGTCTTTCAAACAGCCCGACTGTAGCTAAAGATCTATCAAACAGCCCGACATGTAGCTAAACGTCTATCAAACTGCCCGACGTGTAGCTAAACGTCTATCAAACAGCCCGACTGTAGCTAAACGTCTATCAAACACCCCGACTGTAGCTAAAGATCTGTCAAACAGCCCGACAAGTAGCTAAACGTCTATCAAACAGCCCGACTGTAGCTAAACGTCTATCAAACAGCCCGACTTGTAGCTAAACGTCTATCAAACAGCCCGACATGTAGCTAAACGTCTATCAAACAGCCCGACATGTAGCTAAACGTCAATCAAACAGCCTCGACTGTAGCTAAACGTCTATCAAACAGCCCGACTTGTAGCTAAACGTCTATCAAACAGCCCGACTGTAGCTAAACGTCTATCAAACAGCCCGACTGTAGATAAACGTCTATCAAACAGCCCGAAACGTAGCTAAACGTCTATCAAACAGCCTGACTGTAGCTAAACGTCTATCAAACAGCCCGACTATAGCTAAACGTCTATCAAACACCCCGACTGTAGCTAAACGTCTATCAAAAAGCCCGACATGTAGCTAAACGTCTATCAAACAGCCCGACATGTAGCTAAACGTCTATCAAACAGCCCCGACAGTAGCTAAACGTCTATCAAACAGCCCGACATGTAGCTAAACGTCTATCAAACAGCCCCCACATGTAGCTCAACGTCTATCTAACAGCCCGACTGTAGCTAAACGTCTATCAAACAGCCCGACTGTAGCTAAACGTCTATCAAACAGCCCGACTGTAGCTAAACGTCTATCAAACAGCCCAACATGTAGCTAAACGTCTATCAAAACGTCTATTACTATAAAATATAAATGCTATATAAAAATTGCGGGGATTTGCCAGGCGCGGGGGCCATATTAGGGCTAAACGTTCATCAAGCAGCTCCGCATGAAGCTAAACGTCTATCAAACACCCCGACTGTAGCTTAAGATCTATCAAACAGCCCGACATGTAGCTAAACGTCTATCAAACAGCCCGACTGTAGCTAAAGATCTATCAAACAGCCCGACATGTAGCTAAACGTCTATCAAACAGCCCCGACTGTAGCTAAACGTCTATCAAACAGCCCGACATGTAGCTAAACGTCTATCAAACAGCCCGACTGTAGCTAAACGTCTATCAAACAGCCCGACTGTAGCTAAACGTCTATCAAACAGCCCGACTTGTAGCTAAACGTCTATCAAACAGCCCGACTGTAGCTAAACGTCTATCAAACAGCCCGACTGTAGCTAAACGTCTATCAAACAGCCCGAAATGTAGCTAAACGTCTATCAAACACCCCGACTGTAGCTAAACGTCTATAAAAAAGCCCGACTGTAGCTAAACGTATATCAAACAGCCCGACATGTAGCTAAACGTCTATCAAACAGCCCCGACAGTAGCTAAACGTCTATCAAACAGCCCGACATGTAGCTAAACGTCTATCAAACAGCCCCCACATGTAGCTAAACGTCTATCAAACAGCCCGACTGTAGCTAAACGTCAATCAAACAGCCCCGACTGTAGCTAAACGTCTATCAAACAGCCCGACATGTAGCTAAACGTCTATCAAACAGCCCGACTGTAGCTAAACGTCTATCAAACAGCCCGACTGTAGCTAAACGTTTATCAAACAGCCCGACTGTAGCTAAACGTCTATCAAACAGCCCGACTGTAGCTAAACGTCTATCAAACAGCCTGACTGTAGCTAAACGTCTATCAAACAGTCCGACTGTAGCTAAACGTCTATTAAAACGTCTATTACTATAAAATATAAATGCTATATGTAAATTGCGGGGATTTGCCAGGCGCGGGGCCCTATTAGGGCTAAACGTTCATCAAGCAGCTCCGCCTGAAGCTAAAAGTCTATCAAACACCCCGACTGTAGCTAAAGATCTATCAAACAGCCCGACATGTAGCTAAACGTCTATCAAACAGCCCGACTGTAGCTAAACGTCTATCAAACAGCCCGACTGTAGCTAAACGTCAATCAAACAGCCCCGACTGTAGCTAAACGTCTATCAAACAGCCCGACATGTAGTTAAACGTCTATCAAACAGCCAGACTGTAGCTAAACGTCTATCAAACAGCCTGACTGTAGCTAAACGTCTATCAAACAGCCCGACTGTAGCTAAACGTCTATCAAACACCCCGACTGTAGCTAAAGATCTATCAAACAGCCCGACTGTAGCTAAACGTCTATCAAACAGCCCCGACGTAAGCTAAACGTCTATCAAACAGCCCGACTGTAGCTAAACGTCTATCAAACAGTCCGACTGTAGCTAAACGTCTATCAAACAGCCCCGACTGTAGCTAAACGTCTATCAAACAGCCCCGACTGCAGCTAAACGTCTATCAAACAGCCCCAACTGTAGCTAAACGTCTTTCAAACAGCCCGACATGTCGCTAAACGTCTATCAAACAGCCCCGACTGTAGCTAAACGTCTAACAAACAGCCCGACATGTAGCAAAACGTCTATCAAACAGCCCCCACATGTAGCTAAACGTCTTTCAAACAGCCCGACTGTAGCTAAAGATCTATCAAACAGCCCGACATGTAGCTAAACGTCTATCAAACAGCCCGACGTGTAGCTAAACGTCTATCAAACAGCCCGACTGTAGCTAAACGTCTATCAAACAGCCCTGACTGTAACTAAACATCTATCAAACAGCCCGACATGTAGCTAAACGTCTATCAAACAGCCCGACTATAGCTAAACGTCTATCAAACAGCCCGACTGTAGCTAAAGATCTATCAAACAGCCCGACATGTAGCTAAACGTCTATCAAAACGTCTATTACTATAAAATATAAATGCTATATGTAAATTGCGGGGATTTGCCAGGCGCGGGGCCCTATTAGGGCTAATCGTTCATCAAGCAGCTCCGCCTGAAGCTAAACGTCTATCAAACAGCTCCGCCTGAAGCTAAACGTCTATCAAACAGCCCGACTGTAGCTAAACGTCTATCAAACAGCCCCGACTGTAGCTAAAGATCTATCAAACAGCCCGACATGTAGCTAAACGTCTATCAAACAGCCCCGACATTAGCTAAACGTCTATCAAACAGCCCCGACATGTAGTTAAACGTCTATCAAACAGCCCCGACTGTAGCTAAACGACTATCAAACAGCCCCGACTGTAGCTAAACGTCCATCAAACAGCCCGACATGTAGCTAAACGTCTATCAAACAGCCTCGACTGTAGCTAAACGTCTATCAAACAGCCCCGACTGTAGCTAAACGTCTATCAAACAGCCCCGACTGTAGCTAAACGTCTATCAAACAGCCCGACTGTACCTAAACGTCTATCAAACAGCCCGACTGTAGCTAAACGACTATCAAACAGCCCCGACTGTAGCTAAACGTCTATCAAACAGCCCGACATGTTGCTAAACGTCTATCAAACAGCCCCCACATGTAGCTAAACGTCCTCATTTCTAGCCACTAATTTGCAACACACCTATTTTTTCCCCCTCTTTTTGTCTGTGTTTGGATTCCAGCTTAACATCGCCTCCTCTCTCTCCCCTCCCCCCCCCCATCTCGCCGCTGTCTCTGGTGGTGCTATATTTTTCTACATTCCACAAGGGAGTTCCCCCATGTCAGCGTCTAGCGCGCACGCTTTTGCTCCCCCCCCTTCCCAACCCCCTCGCGTCTATCTCAACACTTCCATCAAGTGTTAAAACGTGTGAATTATTTATCCCCGAGTTAACTTAATGCCCGTATCTAGGGAAGCTTATTTTATACTGCTGGACTCTACAGTTTCATTCCATCCGGGATGTACATTCATTTCTTCTGACCTAATCTCATAGAAAAAAAAATCTAAAATACGCTAAAAAAAAAAAAAAAAAACCAAAACAAAGCTAAACAGATAACCGTTATTTTTTTTAACGGGTAAAATAAGATTTAATTTCATTGTTGTTTTCTCTTTATTACATGAAGTTGATTTCAACCATCTTGTATCCCTGTCGCCTGGGATTCATAGCCTGTCTAAAATTGTCATTGTCCAGTGTCCCAAAGGTGGCCTCATCAGGGCTTGGTGCTCTGGGTAAACTATTGGGGGGAGGGGCTAAAGTTTTTTTTTTGTAGATTGCTATATTTTTTAACTTGGGGCCGCCTAGTTGCCACGCCCCATAGTCCACTTCTGAATGACTTCTCTTCATACTACATATCCACAAACACAAGTGCTATACATGTTGTGGTAACAGACCTACATCACTCATTGTGACTTCATTTAGGGGAAACACAAGTCATGGACAAAGGCCCTAGGCAATGGTACATATGGGGGCCCTAGACAAAGGTATATATGGGGGCCCTCGGCAGAGGTACATATGGGGCACAAGGCAAAGTTATATTGGCTTCAGGAAGGGGGGAGTCTCTATAAGAAAGACTCGCAATGTTTCATTTTGTTAAGTCTATATTTTATGGGGCCCCTTTATTTTCTTCCCTTCCCATTGCCCCACTTTGATCTTCTGCTGACCCTACTCCTCCCAGCACCCAAATAGTTCATAAATAAATCCCCGAGGTTAAAGAAGTAATAGGTCAGTCGTGGTTCTATATCGGACGATGACACGTCAGAAATATGAAAAAAAAATGGCCGCTTCGTAAAATTGACTTTAATGAACATAATTATCTAAAGGGGAGAGCCATTAGATGTTTACCATAGAAACAACTGAACCTTGGTAATAATAGCCCCTGATAAATCATAAACTACTCAGTTGTCTCCTCTTTGTATTTGAACACACCGGGGTAATTGGTCAATAGTCTGAGATGTGGTGTCCGGTATCATGGCATTATGTGTCTGCTAGTAAATAACTAGCCGAAGACTATTTCGCTAATACAGTTCAAGTAAGCGACCAAACCTGTTTTAGATTGAACTATTTTTCTACAAACTTTCATCTCATTATGTAAACAGTATTTTCAGAAAATAAATAGAAAAAACAAAAACAAAAACCATAACGGAACAAAACAACGAAACAAAAGATGGTTTCTTTTTTTAATTTTATTTCAGAATGTATTTTTTTACATCAGGTGTTGTTAGGTTCAGTTAAGTTCCTTTAGCCCTACAGATCAATTGTGGCAGATGAATAGAATTAATCCGTTTCTGTACACACGGCATATGCCTGTAAGTCTCTCTGTATATCTCTGTAAGTCTCTCTGTATATCTATCTCTCTCTGTAAGTCTCTCTGTTATCTATCTCTGTCTGTAAGTCTCTCTGTCTATCTCTCTCTGTAAGTCTCTCTGTATATCTATCTCTCTCTGTAAGTCTCTCTGTTATCTATCTCTGTCTGTAAGTCTCTCTGTATATCTATCTCTGTCTGTAAGTCTCTCTGTTATCTATCTCTGTCTGTAGGTCTCTCTGTTATCTATCTCTGTAAGTCTCTCTGTATATCTATCTCTGTCTGTAAGTCTCTCTGTATATCTCTGTAAGTCTCTCTGTATATCTATCTCTGTCTGTAAGTCTCTCTGTATATCTATCTCTGTCTGTAAGTCTCTCTGTATATCTATCTCTGTCTGTAAGTCTCTCTGTTATCTATCTCTGTCTGTAAGTCTCTCTGTATATCTATCTCTGTCTGTAAGCCTCTCTGTTATCTATCTCTGTCTGTAAGTCTCTCTGTATATCTATCTCTGTCTGTAAGTCTCTCTGTATATCTATCTCTGTAAGTCTCTCTGTATATCTATCTCTGTCTGTAAGTCTCTCTGTTATCTATCTCTGTCTGTAAGTCTCTCTGTCTGTCTATCTCTGTCTGTAAGTCTCTCTGTTATCTATCTCTGTCTGTAAGTCTCTCTGTTATCTATCTCTGTAAGTCTATCTGTATATCTATCTCTGTCTGTAAGTCTCTCTGTTATCTATCTCTGTAAGTCTCTCTGTATATCTATCTCTGTCTGTAAGTCTCTCTGTTATCTATCTCTGTCTGTAAGTCTCTCTGTCTGTCTATCTCTGTCTGTAAGTCTCTCTGTTATCTATCTCTGTAAGTCTCTCTGTATATCTATCTCTGTCTGTAAGTCTCTCTGTTATCTATCTCTGTCTGTAAGTCTCTCTGTATATCTATCTCTTCTGTAAGTCTCTCTGTATATCTATCTCTGTCTGTAAGTCACTCTGTATATCTGTCTCTGTAATTCTCTCTGTATATCTATCTCTGCCTGTAAGTCTCTCCGTATATCTATCTATCTATTCATGTAAGTAGTTATCTTTTATAGTTACCATTCGTAGTAGACTAACAACTTATGGAAATACTCGAATGGTACCTATAATACCTTAGATCAACATTGTAAATGTTTGATTGATTTCTAATTCACGTTCGTGGCTGATAAGTTAATCCTTTACCAAAAACTTCTATAGTAAACAAATAATAAATCTTTATTTCACTGACTATATTTTTTAAACAGAACGGTACTAGCTGATACTGTTACTAATCAATATACAGACTATTTACCACCCGTTGTGTACAAGATAACTTTATTTGAGATTAAACTTAAAAAATATATAGGCCTACATAAATAATTATATTACAAATCAAAGA
>JAGDYQ010000145.1:1280906-1313406 GCA_021962125.1 Bulinus truncatus | reverse complement strand
CAGTCATACATCGACATATCCAGTCATACATAGACATATTCAGTCATACATAGACATATCCAGTCATATATAGACATATCCAGTCATACATAGACATATCCAGTCATACATAGACATATCCAGTCATACATAGACATATCCAGTCATATATAGACATATCCAGTCATACATAGACATATCCAGTCATATATAGACATATCCAGTCATACATAGACACATCCAGTCATATATAGACATATCCAGTCATACATAGATACATCCAGTCATATATAGACATATCCAGTCATACATAGACACATCCAGTCATATATAGACATATCCAGTCATACATAGACACATCCAGTCATATATAGACATATCCAGTCTAAACCAAGAAATTTTTCTCAAGCTAAGCCGATGGAACAACCCCCCAGCACCTACCCCTCACCCACCAGACACTCAAAGTACTCCTGACTTACATCACCATCTATATAAACAACGGGTCACAATTTATGTATTAATGCGCTGAAGGCAAAATGGAAATGGTTTCTTTTGAAAAGAGTGATAGAGTTATGGTTGGACTAGTGAAAGAAGTCACATTAGTGCTAGGAGGCAGGAAGGAGGGGGAGGGGTGGAATCAACCCAACAGCCAATGAAAGACACGATAAAAAAAACCACCGGCAGATCTAACGTCATTGCGGAAACTTTTTCTGGAAATGTTGTTTACTAATGTGCAATGGGGTGTGAAGTTGTTTAAAGCTTTGGGTAAATACTGGACCAGGGCTTCTCAAAGTTTAACTGATACACCCGGTTGCAAGAAATTAACACAGAAGCAATCAATACACACAGTAGTAAACAATTAACACAGAAGCAAACAATACACACAGTAGTAAACAATTAACACAGAAGCAAACAATGCACACAGTAGTAAACAATTAACACAGAAGCAAACAATGCACACAATAGTAAAACAATAAACGCAGAAGCAAACAATACACACAGTAGTAAACAATTAACACATAAGCAAACAATACACACAGTAGTAAACAATTAACACAGAAGCAAACAATACACACAGTAGTAAAACAATTAACACAGAAGCAAACAATACACACAGTAGTAAACAATTAACACATAAGCAAACAATACACACAGTAGTAAACAATTAACACAGAAGCAAACAATACACACAGTAGTAAACAATTAACACAGAAGCAAACAAGACACACAGTAGTAAAAAAAATACGGTATCCGGACGAAACCTCTACGGACAACCCCCCACCCCCCAGTGGACATAACCCCCAGAGGACCATTGCTAAGGGGCCTGGGAGATTCTATTACTCTTCTATCTATTTCTATCTCCCGTCTCTCTATTACTCTTCTATCTATTTCTATCCCCCGTCTCTCTATTACTCTTCTATCTATTTATATCTCTCATCTCTCTAATTCTCCCTGGCTACATTTTTTTCCCGCCAATTAAAAAAAAAATTGTTTGTATTGAAGTTTTGGTTTGCATTGTTTTTTCTTTATTTTATTTTTGTTGTTATTTGCGGTGCAGTGAACTAGGAGAAGATAACTCTTTATAATGTTTATTTTTATGTCGGATTATGCCAAGAGTTACCCCCCGGGAGTGATTAAGGACGTATTGAATTTTATTAACTTGGTTTTTTTTTTTTTTAAATCTAAACGGTATAACAGACACATAACCTGATTGAGCGATGCGTAAAGATAGAGAGATGAGAGGAATAAAAAGAAAGAAGAAGGAATCGCAATCATAAGAAATAGGATCGAGAAGAAAAAGGGCTGGAGGGGGGTTTCGCAAAGTGAAATCTATCTCCCAGGCCCCCTAGATCTATCTCCTACATATTACCATAAGCTCCTATATATTACCATAAGCTCCTACATATTCCCTAAAGCTCCTACATATTACCATAAGCTCCTACATATTACCATAAGCTCCTATATATTACCATAAGCTCCTACATATTCCCTAAAGCTCCTACATATTACCATAAGCTCCTACATATTACCATAAGCTCCTATATGTTCCCATAAGCTCCTACATATTCCCATAAGCTCCTACATATTCCCATAAGCTCCTACATATTACCATAAGCTCCTATATATTCCCATAAGCTCCTACATATTCCCTAAAGCTCCTACATATTACCATAAGCTCCTACATATTACCATAAGCTCCTACATATTACCATAAGCTCCTACATATTACCATAAGCTCCTACATATTACCATAAGCTCCTATATATTCCCATAAGCTCCTACATATTACCATAAGCTCCTATATATTCCCATAAGCTCCTACATATTACCATAAGCCCCTATATATTCCCATAAGCTCCTACATATTCCCATAAGCTCCTACATATTCCCATAAGCTCCTACATATTACCATAAGCTCCTATATATTACCATAAGCTCCTACATATTCCCATAAGCTCCTACATATTCCCATAAGCTCCTATATATTACCATAAGCTCCTATATATTACCATAAGCTCCTACATATTCCCTAAAGCTCCTACATATTCCCATAAACTCCTGATATTCCCATAAGCTACCACATATTCCCATAAGCTCCTACATATTCCAATAAGCTCCTACATATTAACATAAGCTCCTACATATAAACATAAGCTCGCACATATTCCAATAAGCTCCTACATATTAACATAAGCCCCTACATATAAACATAAGCTCCCACATATTCCAATACGCTCCTACATATTACCGTAAGCTCCTATTTATTCCCAGAAGCTCCTACATATTCCCAAAATCTCCAACATTTTCCCTTAAGATCCAAATATCCCCATATGCTCCTACATTTTCCCATAAGCTCCTAATATTCCCATAAGCTCCCACATATTCCCATAAGCTCCCACATATTCCCATAAGCTCCTACATGGAAGAGATGGAGAGAGTACGGAGGAAATATTGGGAGACAACGACACTTAAGAAGCAAACGTTATTTATTAAGTTTAAAAAAAATTATTATCAGAGAAAGTAAATAATACATATACTGGTATATGTATTAGTTGTGGATATGTGAACAGAATACGTTACATTGAGAACAATCTAACCCCAATAATGTTAACACTGTAACAATATCAGAGTGTTTATTAAACTGAATGCTGTAAGGGAATATTTCAAAACAATTACCAGAAATTCTGAAAAAAAAATTCTTCAGGGCCTCACGCGTAAAGACGTCCATTGCTACAATTTCAAGGGACGAGCGTTCATGCGATTCGGTATCCGGTGATGACCAACAGATATTTAAGGTCACAGCTAAAGTGTCAGCTCCCGTGGTGCCTCTATGGCCATTGCACTATCGGATATGGTGGGGATACACACACACACATGCACTTCACACACACACAGACACATATGGTTTTTACCTTTCATCAAGCGAAAGCCCGTCACTGTACGAAACATATTACGTCACTTAAGCGATTCAGAATATCTATCGGGTGAAATGTCTGCTTTTTGAACCGTACAGAAACTGTCTATTTTTAAAACTCTCAAACCAACTGGCTAATTGATGACATCCCCAACCCAGTCCCACCCATCGTGATGTATGACCTAATTAATAAATGAAAAGTCTGGATTTTGGAAAATGAATAGGTAGGTCATGTCCGCTTCGCTAGACGGTGTAAACCCAGGGGTATGTTAAGTCAGTCGTTGGTTAAGTCATGACATAATTTACATGAAAGATGAAATAACGGGTTGAAATATAGGAAGTCTCGAGTCTAATTGGACAATAATCAATGGCTTGTTTTATCTAAGCCCTTAAAGAAGAAAATAATATATACTTACAAACAAATATATTTCCTATTAAAAACCAATTTACTATCATGCCAGAGCGAAGCCGTCAGCTCTTTGTGCGTCTTAAACTGATATATAAAGGAAGGGCTCTATGAATGACTCGGCCTGTCAGGGCAATCTTAGCACCTGATTTGATGGATCTTGATTCTGGAAGAGGCTCATTTTGGTGGTGTGGGCCATATGTTGTCTGACTAGTCATAAGAACATAGTCTGACTAGTCATAAGAACATAATCCGACTAGTCATAAGAACATAGTCTGACTAGCCATAAGAACATATTCTGCCTAGTCATTAGAACATAGTCTGCCTAGCCATAAGAACATAGTCTGACTAGTCATAAGAACATAGTCTGACTAGCCATAAGAACATATTCTGCCTAGTCATTAGAACATAGTCTGACTAGTCATAAGAATATAGTCTGACTAACCATAAGAACATAGTCTGACTAGTCATAAGAACATAGTCTGACTAGCCATAAGAACATAGTCTGACTAGCCATAAGAACATAGTCTGACTAGCCATAAGAACATAGTCTGACTAGCCACAAGAGCATAGTCTGACTAGCCACAAGAGCATATTCTGATTAGCCACAAGAACATAGTCTGCCTAGCCATAAGTACATAATAAAACAAGACATAGAGGACAACATATATTGTATATTGACGAAACATATTGTATCTAAGGAAAACTTATTGTTTATAAAGAAAACAGTGTATCTAATGAACTATTTTTATCTAGTTACGTCATTTTTGTTTGTTTGTTTGATTGGTTGGTTTCAATTCGCATGACTGCAGCTGATAGGTTGGTCCAGAATGACCAACACCGCATTTGTTTACCTCAGATATATTTGTACTTGATGGCTCTGTCACTCAAATTGATTCTTGAGACGAACATTTGTTTGTGTCCCACCAAATAAACCACTCCACCAAAATAAACCACTCTACCAAATAAACCACTCCACCAGGAACACAACTAAATAGTTTAATAGGGGGCATTGTGAAAACAAACTTTTAGCTCCGGAGTTGAAGTCGGAGTCAAAGTCCGACGTATATTGGACAGGAGACACTTAGAAGAGCCATGCACACATTGAATCACAAGGCTCTGTCTGATAATACGTTATGCTGCATGGAATCGAACCCACGCCGTCGGCGTTAGCAAGTGGGTGTACATCATCGATGTGTTCAAATTATTACTATCCATGAATGTATTTGGTCAACTGTCTTTCCACCCATTCGTCTGTACGTCCGTCCATCTGTCTTTATCTTTTTAAATCTTTCCATCCATCGTTCCATCCCTCTGCCCCTCTTGACCATTTGCCTGTATATGTCTATCTGTCTGTCTATCTGTCTGTCTATCTGTCTGTCTATCTGTCTGTCTATCTGTCTGTCTATCTGTCTGTCTATCTGCCTGTCCATCTGCCTGTCTATCTGTCTGTCTATCGGCCTGTGTTTCTATCTACCTTAGAATGTTACATCACTGTGAAAAGCATAAGGGATATTTCTCAGACCTTTCCAAACCCCCTTTAATAAACACACACAGACAAACGCACACAGACACAGACTGACAGCGTTCGTCTGTACTATTGAAAACCCTCTGGACCGTGCTATACTAAACAAACTCTCACTCCCACCCCCCACCCCCCTCCCTAAGGGTGAGCTCAGCAGACAGAAGCCTCAAACATCCTGAACTAGATTTCTTTTCTCCCTTACATTGGAAGCTTTATTAGGTTAATGTCACCAGTCCTAACATTTCGCTTAGAGAGTACAACAAAACACAAACACATCAACAAACAATACAAATAAACAAAAGACGTTAAACTCGATGATTTACTTCCGGTCATTTTATCAGTTAGTCTAAATAAATGACTGAAGACTCATATGACTTTAACTTTTAACAACAAAATGAATTGGCTGACTTAATTGGATTGAATGTAACACATACACAAACGAAAACAAATAACAAACATATGTTTGTATAAAAGTGACTTATTATTGTACAGACTCTGCATTCCAGTCACGTGCCATATTATTTCCCGTGTTTTATTTTTCAACGTGTATTACGTCATCAACAAAGTCGTCATGACCTATACATCATTCGAATTCTGCACGTTTCTGACTATTGAACCACTTTGCTATCTTCTTTTCACCATTTAATTATCTTGTTTGTAGTTTGGTAGTTTGCAGTTTGGTAATTTGGTAGTTTGCAGTTTGGTAATTTGGTAGTTTGTAGTTTGGTAGTTTGTAGTTTGGTAGTTTGTAGTTTGGTAGTTTGTAGTTTGGTAATTTGTAGTTTGGTAATTTGGTAGTTTGTAGTTTGGTAGTTTGTAGTTTGGTAATTTGGTAGTTTGTAGTTTGGTAGTTTGTAGTTTGGTAATTTGGTAGTTTGTAGTTTGGTAATTTGGTAGTTTGTAGTTTGGTAGTTTGTAGTTTGGTAATTTGGTAGTTTGTAGTTTGGTAATTTGGTAGTTTGTAGTTTGGTAGTTTGTAGTTTGGTAATTTGGTAGTTTGTAGTTTGGTAGTTTGCAGTCTGGCAATTTGGTAGTTTGTAGTGGGGTAGTTTGCAGTTTGGCGATTTGGTAGTTTGTAGTTTGGTAATTTGGTAGTTTGCAGTTTGGTAATTTGGTAGTTTGTAGTTTGGTAGTTTGTAGTTTGGTAGTTTGTAGTTTGGTAATTTGTAGTTTGGTAATTTGGTAGTTTGTAGTTTGGTAGTTTGTAGTTTGGTAATTTGGTAGTTTGTAGTTTGGTAGATTGTAGTTTTGTAATTTGGTAGTTTGTAGTTTGGTAATTTGGTAGTTTGTAGTTTGGTAGTTTGTAGTTTGTAGTTTGGTAGTTTGTAGTTTGGTAATTTGGTAGTTTGTAGTTTGGTAATTTGGTAGTTTGTAGTTTGGTAATTTGGTAGTTTGTAGTTTGGTAATTTGGTAGTTTGTAGTTTGGTAGATTGTAGTTTTGTAATTTGGTAGTTTGTAGTTTGGTAATTTGGTAGTTTGTAGTTTGGTAGTTTGTAGTTTGTAGTTTGGTAGTTTGTAGTTTGGTAATTTGGTAGTTTGTAGTTTGGTAGTTTGCAGTCTGGCAATTTGGTAGTTTGTAGTGTGGTAGTTTGCAGTTTGGCGATTTGGTAGTTTGTAGTTTGGTAATTTGGTAGTTTGCAGTTTGGTAATTTGGTAGTTTGTAGTTTGGTAATTTGGTAGTTTGTAGTTTGGTAGTTTGTAGTTTGGTAATTTGGTAGTTTGTAGTTTGGTAGATTGTAGTTTGGTAATTTGGTAGTTTGTAGTTTGGTAATTTGGTAGTTTGTAGTTTGGTAGTTTGTAGTTTGTAGTTTGGTAGTTTGTAGTTTGGTAATTTGGTAGTTTGTAGTTTGGTAGTTTGCAGTTTGGCAATTTGGTAGTTTGTAGTTTGGTAATTTGGTAGTTTGTAGTTTGGTAGTTTGCAGTCTGGCAATTTGGTAGTTTGTAGTTTGGTAGTTTGCAGTTTGGCGATTTGGTAGTTTGTAGTTTGGTAATTTGGTAGTTTGCAGTTTGGTAATTTGGTAGTTTGTAGTTTGGTAGTTTGTAGTTTGGTAATTTGGTAGTTTGTAGTTTGGTAATTTGGTAGTTTGTAGTTTGGTAGTTTGTAGTTTGGTAATTTGGTAGTTTGTAGTTTGGTAATTTGGTAGTTTGTAGTTTGGTAGTTTGTAGTTTGGTAATTTGGTAGTTTGTAGTTTGGTAGTTTGTAGTTTGGTAATTTGGTAGTTTGTAGTTTGGTAGTTTGTAGTTTGGTAATTTGGTAGTTTGTAGTTTGGTAATTTGGTAGTTTGTAGTTTGGTAGTTTGTAGTTTGGTAATTTGGTAGTTTGTAGTTTGGTAATTTGGTAGTTTGTAGTTTGGTAATTTGGTAGTTTGTAGTTTGGTAATTTGGTAGTTTGTAGTTTGGTAGTTTGTAGTTTGGTAATTTGGTAGTTTGTAGTTTGGTAGTTTGTAGTTTTGTAGTTTGTAGTTTGGTAATTTGGTAGTTTGTAGTTTGGTAATTTGGTAGTTTGTAGTTTGGTAGTTTGTAGTTTGGTAGTTTGTAGTTTGGTAATTTGGTAGTTTGTAGTTTGGTAGTTTGTAGTTTGGTAATTTGGTAGTTTGTAGTTTGGTAGTTTGTAGTTTGTTAATGTTGCCCCCACCCCCACCCCCGACACAATATCTGAACAACTGATCTGTACGGATGAAATGTTAACCTTTTACTATAAACTACTTTTTTACATTTGGCAGTGCATTACTAACTTTGTTTTACTTTTACATTAAAATATGCTCTGCAGCCTCATACATACAGGAGCGTACACATGGTGGGGGGCTTGAAAGGGTCTCACATATTTCAAATTTCGGGTTGTTTTCAGGAAATATTTTTTGTGTAGTAAAAAAAGAATAGTTTTTCACAAACCTAGGAAGACAAAGTCTGAGACTCACTGATCTATATAAAGTTTATTTTTTTAAAACTTCGCGATCCAAGAATTTTATTTTTTTTCCACTTTAGAATAAAACTTAAGAGAAACCTTATAATAAATAAAATAAAATACATTTGTCGAGACTGAACGTGATGAAGGACATTTTGAGAGAATGAAATAACTTGTACGGCCATGCATCAGGAAGTGAAGAGTTTAGAAATTTGAAATTAAACACGTCTGGTCACGGATGTGTCAAGTTCGTCTTGAAGCCGGGGGAGGGGGGTTTGATTCGTCCACAGTGACGTAACTTAATGATGTAACAGTTCAAACTCTCACGCCTAATAGGCTCAACAGCCTGTGACTTCTGGAATATTAATTTGCATCTTTTATTTTAAAAATATAATTTGAGGGACCCACCCCACCCTTTTACCCTATCTCATGACGTCACTATGTGGATGATTTCTTGGTCTGACCACTGCTTTACACAAGATCTCTTTCCCCCTGAAGTTCCAGATAGCTGCAAGATGAGATTTAAATTAGCAGATTCTGTATGAAACCCAAATCTTCAATAAAAAAAGTTTTTTTAATTGTTGGGAAAGGAAAAAAAACCAAAGAGAATTAGATAGATGGAAGATATAAAGAGACAATGAGAATTAGAGAGATGGAAGATATAAAGAGACAATGAGAATTAGAGAGATGGAAGATATAAAGAGACAATGAGAATTAGAGAGATGAAAAATATAAAGAAACAATGAGAATTAGAGAGATGAAAAATATAAAGAGACAATGAGAATTAGAGAGATGGAAGATATAAAGAGACAATGAGAATTAGAGAGATGGAAGATATAAAGAGACAATGAGAATTAGAGAGATGAAAAATATAAAGAAACAATGAGAATTAGAGGGAGGGAGAAATTTGTAAAGACAGTGAAAATAAAGAGGAAGCGTTATTTTATATAAATATTTATTTTCATGATTTGTAATAATTAGTTACAGAATACTATAATTATAAATTCTTAAAAAGTTTATTAGCATGCTATATAAAACAAAGGGTGGAGCTTAAATGTGCGAAAATGAAAACATCAAAAAATTTAAATAGGTTTTTTTTTCTCACCCCATGTTTGTTTGTATAACATAAACAGAGTTAAAGTACTTTGTTTAGGCCGATTTAAAGTACTTTGTTTAGGCCGATTTAAAGTACTTTGTTTAGGCCGAGTTAAAGTACTTTGTTTTAGGCCGAGTTAAAGTACTTTGTTTTAGGCCGAGTTAAAGTACTTTGTTTAGGCCGACTTAAAGTAGGCTACTTTGTTTAGGCCGAAGTGCTGGATGTGAGTCTGATTAGAGATTAGGGATTAGAGAGGCCACAATAGGAGCCCGAGTTGTGAAATTGCTTTTTTTAGTCTTCCTAATTCCCCCACACATGGACAGTTTGTTGGTCAAGTCTGAACAACGCCCAATAAAAATTATTCCCACAATTTTTGTAATTATGGCTTCAAAAAATTTTGGTCCCATCTTAAGGTACAAGTTCAATTATAGACACGTTAACACCGGAAAAATGTCTCCCCACCATCTACCACTAACATCCGCCCGACTTTAATTAAGCCAAAAATTAGGAAGGGGGCCCCATGCGTATAGACGGCCCTTGCCACAGCTGTAAGGGATGAGCGTTCATGTGGTGCGATATCTATGAGGAGCAAGGGCATGGAGCTAGAAGGTGGGAGAGAGTGAGGAAGAAATATGTGGAGAGAACGTCATTAAGAAATAAACGTTATTTTATGCAGAAATTTATTTTCAGAGAATGTTTAGGTATAATTAGGTTTACTACAACATTGGTTTATTTATTAATATATATATATATATATTATATATATATAATAGTTACTGCGAATTTTTATGTGGGCCGGTCAAACAATGAACAATCCTTATCCAACAATATAAATTCTGTAACAATATTATGGTGTTTGTTAATCTGAATATTGCGAATTTAAATATTAATAGGTAACGAAAACTCATTTTTTTTTGTTCTGCACGGTTCGTATTTAGTGAACAGTATTTATGAAAAGTATTAGTACTGTTAGTGAATATTTCAAATTTTACTGGCCAGAATTTCTGAAATAATAAAAGAAAGAAATGGGCCCTGTGTATAAGGGGCCCTACCCCATCTCTCAAAAATAATTCATCAGTGTGTGAGTGGCTTACCGACTTACCAGGTATCAGAAATTTTGGGGTTACTGACAAACTTAGACTCTGAACCACGCCCCCTTAGACTTGGGAGCCCTGACATGTGTTTTGATTTGTCCCTCCCTCCCCCCACCTCTCCTTACCGCACGTTGATTTTTTTTTTTCGGCCGTCCTGAATGTAGATTGATTGCTCAGTTTTATAATTTTTACTTCCCCAAAATACCACTGCAGCTTTTGTTGAAACATATTTGAATACAACACAGCATCAATTCAGGGGTCTACATCAGAGATGAGCGGACAGCGGACGCGTCCGCTTGCGGACGCAGATCCGCATACTTTTCCGAATCCGCGGACTGACAGCGGGCGCTTCGTATGGTTAAGTTGCGGACTCGCGGACTGACGCGGACTGACGCGGATCTTCTTTAGCGTTACCATAAAAAATTTCAAGTCATTTAAACAGCTAAATTTCAGCAATGCGGACGCGCGGACTGACTGCGGACCAATGTTGTAAGATTCTGCGGACGCGGACGCGGATCATTGATAGAAATCCGCGGACGGACGCGGACGCTAAATTTCAAGATCCGCACACCTCTGGTCTACATCACGCGGACAAGGAAACATGGCGGACATCTATGCCCCCCCCTTCCCTCTCTGCTAACAAAAAACCAATGACTGGAGTTGAGTTGTGCAAAAAAATATTTTAAATTTTAATGTTTTTTTTTCTCTCATCCCCATTTTTGTTAGTTGTAAACAAGTTTTACAACTTAAATTAGACCGAGATGCTGGATGCGATTCTGACACTTTTGCCAGGCGATCTGAAACCTTTTCATGGGTCATTGGGCTAACATGACTTAACAGTCCGGGGGGGGGACTAGAGAGGCCACATTAGGGGCCCTAGTTGTGAGAGCGGTAGCTATAAAAGCGTCTTTAGTCCTCCTTGTTCCCTTACACACGGACAGTTTTTTTTCTTTGTGGTTGAGGCCTGAACAACATGACGTCAACACTGGTATGCTCGCCCCCTCCCCCACCCCACACACACACATCCACGCGACGTTAAATTTAAACAAATAATCAGGGTAAATGGCAGCAGGCATAAAGACGGCCATTGGTACGGGTGGTCGTGTGGTAAAGCGCTCGGCTGTCGACCTGAAGTTACCGGGTTCGATCTTCGGTGAGGACCAAGGCAATCTTTCCGGTCTTGGCACAAATTCCCGATATATATCTCACGTGGTGCCTCCATGGCTATTGCACTATCGTGCTGTGGAGGGGATGAAAGAAGGGCACCATTTAAAAAAAACCGTCCAATTAGTGGTTTATTGGATCTAAAAGATTTCATCTCATCCTTACAGGGGACTTCACACATACACACACACACACACACACACAGTTTCAAGGACGGAACGTTCATGTGGTAATGACCAACGGATATTTCTGGTCACGGCAAAGGTGACGTCACAATATAGATTATTACTTGGTCAAACAGGCAGGTTGTTAGCTGTCATGCGACTAAAACACTTAAATATCACTTCCTTTAATTTTAATTGGAGAGTTGACACTTTGCTATAAATAAATATTTTTTTTTTGGTTCCATTTCGGGCACGCGGCCCCAGAAAGGTGCGCCACCACTTGCCTAAGGACCCAAAGATGTTAACAACCTCGAATAGATTTTTATTTGTATATCATCTGCACTCTTAGGTCGTGTCATCATTAAAATGACATCATCGACGTATTCAACTAATCGTTGTGGCGAAAACAGGTCGATGATCATGATGATGTCACCTTTCCCATAATTTCTATCCCCACCCACCCCCCCTCCCGCTCTATTTTATGATATAAAAAGAACAGACCCCAAAAAAAAGGGGGGGGGATCCAAAGAGGTGCAACTCTTGATTTCTGGATTATTTTCTACTTAAACAACGGTGCTTCACTGCCCCTTGATCCGCTCAAGATGTCTGAAGCCACCGCCCACCTCCCACGCCCTCACATTGAAATGCGAACTGCGATAATCCCCCTTGTTAAAATGGAATTTGCTGTCTACAACCTGAGTTCCAGAGCTTCTGTGTGAATGCACCGAAATACACATGTGTCAATCAATTCGGTGTCTTGTATCCGTTGCTCCTAAATCGAAACCGCACCAGATCCTCTGTTATTGAATGATTGTAGTTTGTTATTATGTAACTAGAGTACAGCTTCTTGTTAAGTGATTGATTGTAGAAATCATTTGATTTATTTCTACTGCATTTTATAGAATCGTGTAGGTGACATGTATGTTTTTAATCCTGACAGTCTGCTAATAAATAAATAGGTCTAGATCAGGGATCGGCAACCTATGGCTCGCGTGCCGCATGCGGCTTTTTCGACGTCAAGTTGCGGCCCCTTCGATGTCAAGTTGCGGCTCTTTCCATGCCTTCCAGTTCCATGCGCAAATAATAATACTTATATTATTTTATTTACCTAATCCTAATCAGAAAGACTGAGAAAATTGTAAATTATAACTTTTGGCTCTTCCGTCTCAAAAAGTTGCCGACCACTGGTCTAGATGATGATTTTATTGTAACAAAATAAAATATATTGTTGAAGTTTTTAAAAAAAAAGATTTTGGTTTGACTATTTGAATATTGTATATTAATTTTTTGAAAACCTTTTTATTATCTTTACTTTCTGTGGGTTTGTAGCTTCGTCCGAAAATCTTGTAACTCACTTTTGGACCTGTTCTAATTTAATGAACATGCCCCGATTAGATACTCTAATCGACACACAATGGCGATGCACGTTATACAAGATTTACAGTCCATGAATTTACATCTTGTAGAATTAAGAAGCCAATTACTTTTTTTTTTAAATAATGTTTATGATGATAAAATTTTAAACTCACATTACTAAATCTGACAGCACGCAAGGGTATCTACAACATGTCACACTGTCAATGAAATAAGTGACTGTTCAATGACCTTGACGATGATAATTCTCAATCAACTCCATACCAGTGGCGTAGCGTAATGGGGGCGGCAGGGGCGGTCCGTCCCGGGCGGCACTTTTTATTACTTTTTTAAGGGGCCGCAAAATGTATACGTTAAATGGAAATACCTAAACAAGAGGGTGGCAAAATTGTCTTCCCCCCAGGGCGGCCGATACCCACGCTACGCCACTGCTCCATGCACAACAGTTTATTTTTTTTGTCTCACCTGTGCCAATGTTTTCCTTTCTGTTTTTTTAAAGAAATGATTTCCTCAGAATTATTTCTCTTCATTTCTTTCACATTTATTTACTAACAAACTGAAGTGAAGCGTCATTGAATGACGCTGAATGAGAAATATCGTTCCTATTTGTAAACTGACTTGGCGGACAGACGTTTTTAAAAGCCTACGTGAACATCTTCAAAGTAAATGCAAAGATCAAAGACAGACACCATATGGGGATATAGATGTTTGAGAATTTTGTTTATTTATTTTGTTAACTGAAAACATTTGGACCTATGTCTCATATATATACAGATAAAACAATCAGAATTTAGATCTATCTATCTGTCTATCTAATCTATCTAATCTATCTATCTATCTATCTATCTAATCTATCTATCTGTCTATCTAATCTACCTATCTATCTAATCTACCTATCTATCTATCTATCTATCTATCTATCTATCTATCTATCTATCTATCTATCTATCTATCTATCTATCTATCTATCTATCTATCTACCTACCTACCTACCTACCTATCTATCTATCTATCTATCTATCTATCTATCTATCTATCTATCTATCTATCTATCTATCTATCTATCTATCTATCTATCTATCTATCTATCTATCTATCTATCTATCTATCTATCTATCTATCTATCTATCTATCTATCTATCTATCTACCTACCTACCTACCTACCTATCTATCTATCTATCTATCTATCTATCTATCTATCTATCTATCTATCTATCTATCTATCTATATCTATCTATCTATCTATCTATCCAACACTGGTCCATGTCCTCGCTAAAAGCGTCATCATTGACCCTCGCAATCTAAATGAAAGTTTTCAAAATAAACCAACCTAAACCCGTTAGACCAAGAACTAGGTCATTGATGTATGAATCTCCAGTCCACCGCTGACAACAGCCAATTAGACAAAAGACAAGTCATAAATTGACTTTATTACAGCTCTGCTCAAAAGAAAACGAAAAAAAAAAAACCTTGTCCTTCCAATTTAGTGTTATATTGTGTATTATGTCCCATAAACAGCAACAACTACAAATATTAACAACGAAAACTAGGCAGATAACCTTGGATAAAAACTAGATCACTTTTCTTTATCAGTAACAGCGGTCACCATTACCACCCCCCCCACCCCTCATCCCCAATGATTCATATGCTCCGCGGAGATGTTTAGCTCTCGCATGCGCTCACTAGATGCTTTATTGTGACATCACACTTAGAAACACACCATCATGGTTTTATTTATGTAAAGCGTATGTGTGTCGCCTAAGCCAGCAGTTCTCATCTTTTATTTTCGCGACTGAACCCAAAAAGGGTGCAAAATCATGTCCACGGGTACCAATCATACGAACGTTCGCGAATCAGCGGGGACGTATTTTCATTTGGTATTTGGTGGTGAGTCACGCAGCGAACTGGCGATCTTGGTCGTTGTATGTGGCTGTGTACCCTTACAAAACCTTTCCCGCACCCCTTGTGGTTCCCTCACACCTTGTGGTTCCCGCACCCCTTGTGGTTCCCTCACCCCTTGTGGTTCCCGCACCCCTTGTGGTTCCCGCACCCCTTGTGATTCCCGCACCCCTTGTGGTTCCCGCACCCCTTGTGGTTCCCTTACCCCTTGTGAGAACCGCGGGTCTAAACGTGTTTTTTTTTTTACATATTTTTACAATGTACCGTATTTCTTTCGTTGAATAATTGGGAACTTCTCCTCTTCACTGATGGAGAAAGATCGTTCATCACATTGTCTCTGATGACAGCCCTTATAATTGACGAATTGTTTCTTTCTAAATCTACTAAAGTATGACGCATCTATTTATGTAAACAGTCTGTCTAAAATCATATATAATAATACTCATTTCCAGTGTGCGTTAAATCGAAAGTAAAGAATTAATACAACAGTATTCCAGTTTAAAATACAACCATGAAAAAAATCGGATCTGCCCGAAACCAAAAAAAATAACCCTAGCCTACCGATCAAGCATAAGGGGATATAACTCTATGCAAAGGTTTTGCAGGGTACAGCTAGTAAAAACATAATATAGTTGAGATTCTATCAATTCGCTTGGGGCGATCTATAACATTACAAAACATCGCGACAGACACGCTAAATGAACTAATCAAAAATCAATGTTTAACTTTCAATTCTTTCGAACTCTTCATGACCTTGAAAAAAAAGTTTATGTTTTTACTTGATAATGGCTGTAATGTTGTTAATTAGAATGCCCGGGGAAATTCAATTTGAAGAAAAAATGTGGGTAATTTTCTCCCCGTTAAGTGAAAACTACACATACATTAGTATAAATATATGATAAGTCTTGGGGAGGTTATGTTAAACGGCAGTTATAACTCTATGAACCTCACTGGCACATAACCCTGCATTAATTTCCTCCTGAAAATGTGTTCAATGTATGCGATGGAGTGTTTGTATCCTTGAAGTAAATTATCACCTTCAAGGCCGGCGTGTGATGATGACTGGATATCGTTTGTTACCGCACCGGCATAGACAAGTGTCCAAGAATTGTTTAAAATGGAGGAAAGCAGGAGCGTAGCAAGGGCGAGGGCCGATGTAACAGTGGGGCGGGGGGGGTGTAGAGGGTGATTTTGATAACATGACATGTCAGGGAGGGGGGCTCTTTTTCATGTGTATACACATATGTATGTGTATGTGTGTGTATGTGTGTGTATCTGTGTATACATAAAGATCTGTGTGCATATGTATGTGCGTGTGTATGTATGTGTATGTGTGTGTGTGTGTGTATCTGTGTATATATGTAGATGTGTGTGCATATGTATGTGTGTTTGTGTATGTATGTGTGTGTGTGTATGTATGTGTGTGTACCTGTGTATATATGTAGATGTGTGTGTGCATATGTATGTGTGTGTATGTATGTGTGTGTATGTGTGTTAATCTGTGTATATATGAAGATGCGTGTGCATATGTATGTGTGTGTGTGTATGTAGGTGTGTGTGTGTATCTGTGTATACATGTAGATCTGTGTGCATATGTATGTGTGTTTGTGTATGTATGTGTGTGTGTATGTATGTGTGTAAACCTGTGTATATATGTAGATGTGTGTGTGCATATGTATGTGTGTGTATGTATGTGTGTGTATGTGTGTTAATCTGTGTATATATGAAGATGCGTGTGCATATGTATGTGTGTGTGTATGTAGGTGTGTGTATGTGTGTATCTGTGTATATATGTAGATGTGTGTGCATATGTATGTAGTGTATGAAGTATTGTTAAGGTTGTAAGGTATCTTGATGTTATTGTAGTCTGAACCGCAGGTTTGCAGTCAGATTAAACTTGGAGGCGTTACTGTGGTAGCGTGTCACTTAATTTCTCACACACAAACACTGGTCCAATCAATGCACAATTCAATGTTGCTTGATTCATTATTTTATTATCGTTACGTAGACATTAACAATATTATCAAACCTTATACGAAAGTATATGACATAGACAACATCTTAGAAGTATCTAATAAACTATCACTTGCTAGTCTAAATCAAATCAATAACTTCTTCATAGTTGGATAAAATATATGTCCTACACGTCTAGGATCTAAAATAATCACTCTCGGTCTACCAAGAAACTGTCTCTAAGACAACTTAATATATGACGTCCACTAGAAAAAACTCCGTCACATAGTAATATAAAAATTAACACTCTCTTGAGCTACTAGAAAAGTGCGATTAACACACATGCACAAACCAATATTAATTAATGAATACTTAAATCAACTTTTTTTTAACTATAAACACATATGTATGTGTGTGTGTGTATGTAGGTGTGTGTATGTGTAAGTTTAATCCATCAAATCTTTAAAAAAAGAATGATGACAAAATAACAAATAAAGTCCAGACAAATAGTATAGTCACCAACGGCCCAACTTTTTACACTCGTCAACTAGCACCTGTCCCCTATGATGAACTCTTTTTCCTTTAGGTTAACTCCCTTCCTCACGACACCTACGACCACCTTCCCCCCTAACCCCTGGATCTCTCAACCAAATACAGCCATGCTCCACTGGTCACACTGGTCACTCCGGTTACTCTCCATTCACTGCCACTTTGATCTTCCATCCTTTGCACGATCAAACCCACGCCATTCCAATTAAAACACGCTAACTGACCCAACACAGTTCTCACATATAATATTCTGACAGCAGATATTCTGCTGCGCAACTCACAAACTAATACACAACAAGAGATATTTGTGCTGAAAGGGGAATGGCTTGCTTTATCAAACGTTAAAACCATACATACCCAGTGGTAATAAATGATTGCTACGGAGGACAATTATGTTGGTCACAATTCATAAGCTTCTTTGTGAATTCGGAGTATCGTGTCTCTATTCAAACATTTTATTTTTAACTTGGAAAAACACAACCATTGTACAACCTCTTTAAAAAGTGCAGAATGAAGAAACATTATAGGAAACATACAAACAGAAAAACTAAAATTCGAAATACTAATGAAATCCAGGAAATTAATGTTTACTTTTCTAAGCCTGAATGATTTTTTTTTTGAGTTCAAACACGTTCTGATAAACAGAGAAATTCGAAGAGTTGTAAATGAGGTCACTGGATCAGGGCAATAGTTACAGTGGCTGAACCAGTGGTTTTACAGTGGCTGAACCAGTGGATTTGCAGTGGCTGAACCAGTGGTTTTACAGCGGTTGAACCAGTGGTTTTACAGTGGTTGAACCAGTGGTTTTACAGTGGCTGAACCAGTGGATTTACAGTGGCTGAACCAGTGGTTTTACAGTGGTTGAACCAGTGGATTTACAGTGACTGAACCAGTGGTTTTACAGTGGTTGAACCAGTGGTTTTACAGTGGTTGAACCAGTGGATTTACAGTGGCTGAACCAGTGGTTTAACAGTGGTTGAACCAGTGGATTTACAGTGGCTGAACCAGTGGTTTTACAGTGGCTGAACCAGTGGTTTTACAGTGGCTGAACCAGTGGTTTTACAGGGGCTGAACCAGTGGTTTTACAGTGGCTGAACCAGTGGTTTTACAGGGGCTGAACCAGTGGTTTTACAGTGGCTGAACCAGTGGTTTTACAGTGGCTGAACCAGTGGTTTTACAGTGGCTGAACCAGTGGTTTTACAGTGGCTGAACCAGTGGTTTTACAGTGGCTGAACCAGTGGTTTTATAGTGGCTAAACCAATGGTTTTATCAATGGTTTTACAGTGGCTTAACCAGTGGATTTACAGTGGCTTAACTAATGGTTTTACAGTGGTTTAAGCAATGATTCTACAATGGATTTACAAATGATTTTACATTGACTTTTCAGTAGCTTCATTTGATTCTGTTCTCTTGTAAAAAAAAAAATAGCAAAAGGTGGAAGGTGAAAAGTCTTTGACCTCCTAGCACTTATACCGTCTTATTAGGTGCTTGGTTTACCAAACCGTTGCCAGTGTGTGACGCGATCTGGAATTCGCAGATGTAAATAAACAGACTGGAACCAGGGACAGTGAAGGACATTAGATTGGTTGCTTGGAGCTGAAATAAAACGAAGATGTTTATTGTTGAAATGAGAGTACATTCCACTCAAACGACGGGAAATCCATTTAAAATAAACCACTGAGATATCTGGGATATTTGATGCGGTCGTTATTTTGTTATTAGGTTAGTCTGAGTGATGCAGAAATGTAGCTAGTACAGGGGATATGCTGAGCTCCATTTCAACAATGCATATTTTAACGGAATGTGAGTAACTGTAAATGCTGGCTATCAAAAAAAAAGCATTGAGCAGATGTCCTTGAACTTTACTCTGCGGTTTGGCCCCGGGGAGGGGGAGCCACTGGTAAGGTCGGCTTTAGGTTGATTTTACCGATTGCTCCAAAATGGGGCCCGAGCCTTGCAGCCCCCCCCTCCCCTCGGTCATTGACATTCAATTAATAGTAATAGTAGTTACTGTAAAAAAAACAGAAGACCTTTCAAGCATCCGTTAAATAGGGCCCCGCCATCCGTTAAACAGGGCCCCGCCATCCGTTAAACAAGGCCCCGCCAACCGTTAAACCATTTGCCACGTCGTATTAGTCGGCGTTGACCACTAAGTGATAAAAACAATAGAGGCGGACCAAATGTAAGTAAGCCCTAAACACCAGGTTATTTGCATTATTTTACTGTAAAAGAAACAAACATAATGATTAAAAACGTACGCTCCGTCTTAAATAATTAAATAATCCAGGGGTGGGCAAACTTTTTTCTAGGGAGGGCCACATTGAAAACTTGACTGTTGTCGGCGGGCCGCATATATATTTTGTCTACTTAATTACAATTTACAACGTATGAAAATATGAATTAAAGATAATTTGTCATTTTACTTCACATTCACAGTCTATTACACATGCACATTACATTTTAAAATACGAACTTAATCAGTTGCTATTTTGGTAATACGACTCTACTATTCAAAACTATTTTAACAAAAGTTGATTGTTACCTGTCATAATAATTATGAAGACGAAGGAACTTAATTTACATAAACCTGACCACAGAGTACAATTAAAATTGATGACAAGTATGTAAATATTCACAATTTTGGATAATTTTCTTGAACTGTGGAACCAGTTAACTAGTTGCGATTGGCATGACTGCAGTCAGTCAACATCGATCTGTTCCTACAATTGTTCATTTTCATACTAGAAAACCCTTGCTCATAAATGCATGTGGACCCCAAATAGTGACAACAGTTTGGCAGCAAAGATTTTTAGGTGGGGAAATGCCGCTGCTGGCAAACATCCTTAACACCAGCAAAATGAATGACTTGAACTTCTCCTTCAGGTCATAATCTGCTTGTAGGTCAGGCAGCGCTAACCAATATTCTAAAGCAATAAAACCAATTCAATATCACTAGATTCAAATCAAATATTCGGAATAAAATTAAACAAAAATATAGCGAAAACTCTAAACAAAGAGAATTAAAATCGACATAGGGTCGTAACTTGTACTTGCGAACGGGCCGCATAGTATACTCTGACGGGCCGCAAGCGGCCCGCAATTTGCCCACCCCTGAAATAATCGGATGTTAATAATAATTACTGAGGTTGAATCTCTCGTGTGGGTTGACGAGTCCAGATTTAGTCATCCTTGTATATGACTGTTGACCCATTAAATCAAAGGTCCCCAACCTTTTTCTCCCCGCGGCCCGGTCGACATTCTATCAAGTCACTGCGGCCCCCATTGGGGGGTTGGGGAGGAACGTTGATTATTTATATTTTAAAATGTTTTGATTTACAATGTCACTGCCGCTCACAGCCGCTCAGCTCTCTATTGTCCATGGAAAGCCGCACCGAGAGAAAGTCACCGCAATAAGTAAAAAAGGAAATAATTGAATGTTTCTTGGGCGGCCCAGTACCATTTGATCCACGGTACCGGCACCGATCCGCGGCCCAGGGGTTGGGGGAAACACTGCATTAAATGATTAAGAGCGAATCGCGCCATATAGAAAGATTGTCATACAATCAACCAATCAGTTTCACTAATAGTACATTGCGTTCATGTCTTCAACCAAACAGGCGATTAAGTATAAACATTCATTTTTTGTCTTTACAGAATTGAATGATTGTAAAAAAAAAATGATTTCAGTCAATATCAATCCAGTTCTACAATTATTTTTGAATGGAAGTCAAGCCATGAGTCACGTAAATATTGTGTAAGACCTCGTTCCATGAAACATAAACGTCCTTTTCAATATTGTTTTCCTAGAATCGTTGATTAACTCTTCTGGTATCGATCCAGTAGTTATCTTTTTATATTTTGGTCGATACACAAGGAAATGCATTTCCAAATTAATTTGTTTTATTTATTGTCTTCATTCATCGGCGTGATTTAGCGACAGGGTGCAATGTGTGAGAAATGTCGTAAATAGTTGCCCTTCTGTAAAATAGCTTCCCCTTATGCCCCACAGTTTCCCCTTGTTCCCAATAGTTTCCCATTGTTCCCAATAGTTTCACCATGTTCCCAATAGTTTCCCCATGTTTCCAATATTTTGCCCATGTTCCCAATAGTTTCTCCTTATTTCCTAAACATTTAACCGACGAAAGAAGTGAAAAAAAATTTTTAACTAAGAGACAACAACATTTAGTTCACAGGACACAACATTTAGTTCATAGGACACAACATTTAGTTCATATGACACAACATTTAGTTCATAGGATACAACATTTAGTTCATAGGACACAAAGTTGTAACTATTAGTGGGTTGTACGATGTAAAAGATGTGCTTCGTAATCTTACAGCAACTTAAACGCGCAAACAATGCTGTCTATGAGGCTTTATTTATGAAAGAAATTCTTTAAAGTTTTGTCATAACAGACGTGTATTGTCCCTAGCCTGACCCCTCCCCCCCACCCCACCCTTTTAACCGTAGACTGATAGAATGTTTATACTTTGACACGTAGTAATTACTCATTGTACTATTCTTTTTGTTGCCGTTAATTTTTGATCCTATAGTTATATGCCTACCACACCTTAGTGGACACTAACTGGACACCAGATGGCATGACTACCACACAATCCGTGGTCAAGTGGGCTACGGTTATTCCCCTTGATGACCTAATCCACCAGCCAATTCTTTGTGTACATATTCGAACATAATGGTCGCCCGGTAGTCTATTGGTAGTATTCTTTTTTTAAAATGCTGTTCATTCTTCTTTGGTAGTACTTATGCCATACACAAGTGGACATAACTCTTGCTTACTGTTGAGGATTTGGTTATTCCCCTTATTTGAAACCCCTGGCACATTCTTTATCTACATTTTTTTTTCATTTGTGGTAAAAATTGGCAGCACATGCATTTCTTTTTTACTATTGAATAAACTTGGACAGCGGACTTAACCTCTGCCCTCTGACCAATACTGTTGTTGGTTAGGTTATCCCCCTTGTTGAAACTGCTGACATACACTTTGTGTTTGAGTGTAGTAATGACCAATTTCTTTTCTACTCAAACTACGCACGTGCTTCACTATATGGACTTACGTCCTATTTACTTCATGGTTTTAGGTTTTAAGTCAGTGGTACTCAAATTGTTGCGATTCGAAACCCACTTGTACAAAAATAAATAAAATATTTAAATAATAGTTTTAAAAAATTGTGGCCTAGCATAGGCGTCTCACGGGAACAAACTTTTATTTGTCTCCACTGCAAAACTAAGGCATCAATCCGATGCTGCCTGTCTTGGGCGTGGATGGGGTGCAACAGAGAACAGATGATCTGGAAATTTGTCAAGTTCACTAACAGGAATAATAACTGTGAAATTGGATAAAAAGGGGGGACAATTTAACACATTTTCTTGATTATTTAGAAAATAATTTCCCTTTAAGAAATGTTATTTGTTTTTATTGATCGAAATCGGTTTCAAATTTGAATACATTATCTTTATTCAAACAACTTTTATTTTTCTTTCAAAATGAAACAAAAAGTTAATGCAATCATTAGATTAAAAAAAAAACAAAATTACAGCAAGATGAAAATCTTTCCAATTATAAACTTGCAATTTTTTTTTTTGTTTAAAACCAAGTTGAATGAGTTCATTTTTCAACTGGAGAATTCATCATCATTAATCACGTGACGTATATAAGATATCAGAATGCAAAGGCTATGTTTGGAAATCTGTTTTATCTCAAGATTTCTACTTGTGTCAAAGTTCTATTGTAAATATTGATTTGTTTTGACAGAGAATTGGCTAATTGTTGTGTCAACTTCCTCCAGATCTGAAAGCGGCACAAACAAAAATTTTAACAAAGCTATTTCGGTGCCCATTCTTTGTTCAGCATTGCTCCCTGTGTCTGCACTTCTTCATAGTTCATCGCCCTTCACTTGTTCGGCGACGGTCCCTAGATCAGGACCTCTTTCTAGTTCGGTGCCCTCCCTAGTACGGCACCCCTCTCTTGTTTTTGAACCCTCTTATTCTGCACCCCTCTCTTGTTTTTGAACCCTCTTATTCTGCACCCCTCTCTTGTTTTTGAACCCTCTTATTCTGCACCCCTCTCATGTTTTTGAACCCTCTTATTCTGCACCCCTCTCTTCAGCACCGCTCTCTACTTCTGCGCCACTTTACTTTTTCTTTCACGCCATTGTCTGCCCCCCCTCTCTACTTCACTGCCCTTCTCTAGCCCAGCGCCCCTGTTTACTTTAATGCCCTTCTCTGGTCCATAGTTAAGCACCCTTTGCGTCTGCACATCTCGCTTCACACGTCCCTTACTTCAAAAATAAAAAAAAAAATATAGAACACATTTAAAACGGTCTGCCAAGAAGTGTTTACTGAAAGAAAAGAGAAAAAAAGGAGGGGGGGGGAGGTAGTCAATGAAACTCATAAAATATAATGAATCTAACGAAACGAAAGAACAATGTCATCAGAATGTCTATGACTTAAACAAGAGTACAGTCCGTTTTATCCCATAATTTGATGATTTATTGGTAGCAGACTGAGACAAAACTTGGACCAATGGTAGACGGATGGACAGTTTATGATGCTTCAATTATAGACCCAGGCTCGTGATAGAAACAAAAATGGAAAACAATAATTTTTAAAAAGGTTTTGTTTGGTTTATGCTCATGACTGTCTAGCTGGGGAGACAGTTGCAGACACCAGCTGGGTGTTGGATAGTCATACATGACTGTCTAGCTAGGGAGACAGTTGCAGACACCAGCTAGGTGTTGGATAGTCATACATGACTGTCTAGCTAGGGAGACAGCTGCAGACATCAGCTAGGTGTTGGATGGTCATACATGACTGTCTAGCTGGGGAGACAGTTGCAGACAACAGCTAGGTGTTGGATAGTCATACATGACTTTCTAGCTGGGGAGACAGTTGCAGACATCAGCTAGGTGTTGGATAGTCATACATGACTGTCTAGCTAGGGAGACAGTTGCAGACATCAGCTGGGTGTTGGATGGTCATACATGACTTTCTAGCTGGGGAGACAGTTGCAGACATCAGCTGGGTGTTGGATGGTCATACATGACTGTCTAGCTGGGGAGACAGTTGCAGACATCAGCTGGGTGTTGGATGGTCATACATGACTTTCTAGCTGGGGAGACAGTTGCAGACACCAGCTGGGTGTTGGATGATCATACATGACTTTCTAGCTAGGGAGACAGTTGCAGACACCAGCTGGGTGTTGGATAGTCATACATGACTTTCTAGCTGGGGAGACAGTTGCAGACACCAGCTGGGTGTTGGATAGTCATACATGACTTTCTAGCTGGGGAGACCGTTGCAGACACCAGCTGGGTGTTGGATGGTCATACACGACTGGCGAGCTGGGGAGACAGTTACAGACATCAGCTAGGTGTTGGATAGTCATACATAACTGTCTAGCTAGGGAGACAGTTGCAGACACCAGCTGGGTGTTGGATGGTCATACACGACTGGCGAGCTGGGGAGACAGTTGCAGACATCAGCTAGGTGTTGGATAGTCATACACGACTGGCGAGCTGGGGAGACAGTTGCAGACATCAGCTTGGGGAGACAGTTGCAGACACCAGCTGGGTGTTGGATAGTCATACTTGACTTTCTAGCTGGGGAGACAGTTGCAGACATCAGCTAGGTGTTGGATAGTCATACATGACCGTCTAGGTGGGGAGACAGTTGCAGACACCAGCTGGGTGTTGGATAGTCATACATGACTTTCTAGCTGGGGAGACAGTTGCAGACATCAGCTAGGTGTTGGATAGTCATAGATAACTGTCTAGCTGGGGAGACAGTTGCAGACATCAGCTAGGTGTTGGATGGTCATACGGTAAAGCTCTCGACTGTCGACCTGATTTTTCGGTTCATGGACTCAGTCAGTCTCCCGTGGTGCCCCCTTAAAAAGCCGTGGCTAGTTATTGTGGCTAGTTATTGTGGCTAGTTATTGTGGCTAGTTATTGTGGCTAGTTATAGTGGCTAGTTATTGTGGCTAGTTATTGTGGCTAGTTATTGTGGCTAGTTTTTGTGGCTAGTTATTGTGGCTAGTAATTGTGGCTAGTAATTGTGGCTAGTTATTGTGGCTAGTTATTGTAGCTAGTTATTATGGCTAGTTATTGTGGCTAGTAATTGTGGCTAGTTATTGTGGCTAATTATTTTGGCTAGTTATGGTGGCTAGTTATTGTGGCTAGTTATTGTGGCTAGTTATAGTGGCTAGTTATTGTGGCTAGTTATTGTGGCTAGTTATTGTGGCTAGTTTTTGTGGCTAGTTATTGTGGCTAGTAATTGTGGCTAGTAATTGTGGCTAGTTATTGTGGCTAGTTATTGTAGCTAGTTATTATGGCTAGTTATTGTGGCTAGTAATTGTGGCTAGTTATTGTGGCTAATTATTTTGGCTAGTTATGGTGGCTAGTTATTGTGGCTAGTTATTGTGGCTAGTTATTGTGGTTAGTTATTGTGGCGCCCTGTGCGAGTTACATTTTCGGCGCACTCCTTCCAATCTGAAACGTGTAAAAAAAAATTAAGGGCGCTCTTTCGACGCCCCTTATATTGTTCGGCGCCCTGTCATACTGCCTCTATGGTCAGTGCACTATCAGCTAGGGTGGGGATGAATGAAAGGTAATGAAGGTTTGTATGATCCAAAAGATAAACATTACGTCCGTACAGAGACTTAACACACACCACTTGTGTAGTCGCAGTAACATGAATGAATAAAAATAGTTTTATTAATAATTAAAAATGTATATATAAATAAAATCTTGCATAGAGTTTAAGTAATAAAAAATGCTCATTGTATTAGTATATATATGGTAGTTTATTATTATGTATCGGGGAATGTCTTTGTACAACACCAAGTCAGATAGCCAAAAGTCACTACTGTATCTTTCCAATAAAATATGTTTAGATTGTGAGATTTAGCCATTTATTAAAGATAAGATTGAATTTATAAAATGATTCTGTGAATTTCTTTCTCCAGGGCGATCAAAATGAATTGCTCAGACGGACTGTCCACTTACCTTCTCCACCGTGTCACGTGATCCTTGACCAATCACTAACACGGTCGGGCGATCAGACCTGTCATCAAAACAAACTTGACCTGACCACAACAACAGATCACACCCACCGGCACATGGACATTCAACCAAAGGGGAGATAATACAATAAAAAAAATATCAAGGGGTGATAACTAGGGAAGGTACACTAATTCTCAAGGTAGGTCAGGCTACTGTGGCTCGAAATATACTAAATGAAGTTAAAAAATCCGTTAGCCCTTGAGGTGCGAAAAGCGAAGTTAACATGTTTCTGTATCCACGGCACAATAATGGGGTTGTGATGATAGCACAAAGAACACATGATGTACATATATTTATACATATTTATGCAGCTTAACTCGTGCCCGGGGCACTATACCTTTTTAATACCTTTTTTAGCTCCCTCCACCCCATTCGAAAACCATATAATGCCATATGCAGAATATGACATTTGGAGCCCCTTTGTGAGTAGCGCCCGGGGCATGATGCCCCCCCCCTTTGCCCCCCCCCTCTCGCTACGCCTCTGTATTTGTGCAAGAAGCGTTTTAACCCATACTAGCCAAGGCTGCAAGAGGGGGGGGGTCACACTAGTGAGGCTTACAACGTTTAAAAATGTAAATGTATTTCTGTAAGCCCGCCCCCCCCCCACCCCACCACCCCCAGTTCCAGTAAGGCGCTATGACGTCATTCTGTATTTAAAAATAAAGGCTCAAAGTCTGGAATGTTTTCCCGATCCATTCAGAATCAAGCGGATCATTTCTTCCTTTTTTTTCCTGCACACAGGTCAGAGGTCATGGGTCGTGGGTGTGTCGGTATGTGTGTGTATGTGATTAGAAGTGTGTGTGTGTGATTAGAAGTGTGTGTGTGTGTGTGTCTGTGATTAGAAGTGTGTGTTACATAAATCAACTCAATAAATGTGCAGAACTGCATCGATCCCACGTAGCGAATATTTTATACATTAAAAAAAATAATATGTCTGCTCAAAAATGTTGATGAAGAAATTAAAAATTAACATCAGACAAACAACAACAACAAATATGATTAAAACAGCCATAGCTACATTTAATTTACTATATGTAGTCAATGGTTCTATCTATCTATCTATCTATCTATCTATCTATCTATCTATCTATCTATCTATCTATCTATCTATCTATCTATCTATCTATCTATCTATCTATCTATCTATCTATCTATCTATCTATCCATCCATCCATCCATCCATCCATCCATCCATCCATCCATCCATCCATATATCTATCTATCTATCTATCTATCTATCTATCTATCTATCTATCTATCTATCTATCTATCTATCTATCTATCTATCTATCTATCTATCTATCTATCTATCTATCTATCTATCTATCTATCTATCTATCTATCTATCTATCTATCTATCTATCTATCTATCTATCTATCTATCTATCTATCCATCCATCCATCCATCCACCCATCCATATATCTATCTATCTATCTATCTATCTATCTATCTATCTATCTATCTATCTATCTATCTATCTAATAAATCAAGACAGTTATGACAATGAAACCATAATCCAGTGTCCATAAGAATCTAGCTAACCTATTGACGTAAACATTTCATCCCAAGCTGTCAGACCTGAGCTCGCACTAAGTATAAAGTATGCTTTACATTCATGCTATTCAGTGTCACATACAGTAGATGACTTTCTGTGTCACACAGTGTCTCATACAGTAAATGACTTTCTGTGTCGCACAGTGTCACATACAGTAAATGACTTTCTGTGTCACACGGTGTCTCATACAGTAAATGACTTTCTGTGCCTCACAGTGTCTCATACAGTAAATGACTTTCTGTGTCGCACAGTGTCACATACAGTAAATGACTTTCTGTGTCACAGTGTCTCATACAGTAAATGACTTTCTGTGTCACACGGTGTCTCATACAGTAAATGACTTTCTGTGTCACACGGTGTCTCATACAGTAAATGACTTTCTGTGTCACAGTGTCACATACAGTAAATGACTTTCTGTGTCACACAGTGTCTCATACAGTAAATGACTTTCTGTGCCTCACAGTGTCTCATACAGTAAATGACTTTCTGTGCCTCACAGTGTCTCATACAGTAAATGACTTTCTGTGTCGCACAGTGTCTCATACAGTAAATGACTTTCTGTGTCACACAGTGTCTCATACAGTAAATGACTTTCTGTGTCACACGGTGTCTCATACAGTAAATGACTTTCTGTGCCTCACAGTGTCTCATACAGTAAATGACTTTCTGTGTCGCACAGTGTCTCATACAGTAAATGACTTTCTGTGTCACAGTGTCTCATACAGTAAATGACTTTCTGTGCCTCACAGTGTCTCATACAGTAAATGACTTTCTGTAATACGAGAATATTTTGTCTGATACAAATTTAAAAAAAAATGTTAAAGGAATGAATTCTGTGTGATATTTATTTTTGTCATTGTTGTTGTTGTTGTTGCTGTTGTTGTTGTTATTGTTGTTGTTGCTGTTGTTGTTGTTATTGTTGTTGTTGCTGTTGTTGTTGTTGTTGTTGCTGTTGCTGGTCTGTAAACTGATCACCCATTATGACTCTCATCAGTGTCAGGTTAGAGGAGGGGAAGGAGGGTGGGTCTGTCAATGGGTGGGTGGGGGAGGCGATCAATACTGAGAGAAACCCGGATGTACAAAAGTCTGTACCGTGACTGCAGGGAAGACGTGATGAGCGGAATAGAATAAATTAAAAGAGAAAAAGAATACAGACAGACAGACGGATAATAAAAATGTCAGATAAGTCGACAGATATATAGACAGTCGGTCAGACAGATTGACGGATAGATAATAGGTCGGACGGTCAGACAAATAGATTGTTCGGCAGACATAAAGACTTGTAGATTGACGGACTGTCAGACAGGAAGTTGGATGGGCAGACAGAAAGTTGGATGGGCAGACAGAAAGATGGATGGGCATACAGAAAGACCAAGAGACGGATAGAGAAACGACAAGGCTGACAGATAGATGGGTGGACAGAAATACGGGAAGACAGATAGAATGACACACCTATAGACAGAAGCACAGACAGGTAAACAGTCAGACAAAACGATGGACGAACAAATAGAAAGACAGAATATAAGGTAGAAGAATTAAAAGATAAAATGACAGATGAACAAGTGAACACTTGAATAAAAAAATAAAATAAAAAATAAAGACTTATAAAAAAAAAAAAAAAAAAAAAACAAAAAAACAAATAAAGACTTGAAAAAAAAAAAAAAAAAAAAAAAAAAAAAAAAAAAAAAAAAAAAAAAAAAAAAAAAAAAAAAAAAAAAAAAAAAAAAAAAAAAAAAAAAAAATAAAAAAAAAAAAGATAGACAGACAAGAAAATGAACAGATGAACAAGTGAAGACAGAAGACTTGTAGACAGACTTGTAATGACAGATGAACAAGTGAAGACTTGTAGATAGACAGACAGGCAGACAGAATGACAGATAAAGACCAAAGGGAAAAGATAAACAATAGAATATGCTGATTTCGAGGCAGACAGACAAGCAGAAAAGACAAAACAGCAGACATAACCTTATATCTCAAGACAATAAAGACACAGCAGCCAATAATTAAATCAGACATTATTTTGCAGAGTTCTTCTTTTTAACATCACCTTGTCCCTGTAACCATGGAGACGCAATACCATCTCCAATCTCTCAATGAAATCAAATGAAATGACAGGTTCAACTAGCATAATATTAAAACAAAACATTAAGAATAAACTCAGCAACAACAACGGTAAGGACAGTCTAAGATTGAACCGTTTTATGAAGATTTACATTGACATCATCTGAATGACCTACATTTGGAGTTTGATTACAAACAAACTGTCACATGTTGTGAGAATGCCCAGTCTTCATCTCATATTAAATGTCTGTCCAGAATTATTCTCATATCATAAGCGTGTCTCAGTAAGATTTTTTTTAAATCGATACTTTAGTCAGCATTTTAAAAGTTGAACTTCTGTTTGCCCTAAGGTTAACGCCCATCCTATAATTACACCTTCAACTTACATCTCTGGATATGAAACTAAAAGAAAAACAAAAACAGGACATGACATGACACTCATTCATTCATGGGGAAAAAAAAAACATGAAAAAAAATTAAAGTTTTTTTAAAATAATTTTATGGCCTCAAGGCTTGTGAAATCAGAAGGTAGTATGGTGTTTGTGAAAAGTCATATGAAGTTCGGACTTTTTGACTGAAGTCATTTCCGGTCTGAATATTGACGAGACTTTATTTGAAATAGGAACATGTTGCAATTCATAGTTCTCCCCCCACCCCCTCGCTCCAGTTTTCTACCCACTCCCTCCACCCCCCACAGACACGAGCCTGAAGTCTGAGGACTAAAGACCTGACTGCTCAAAGACTGTACGGCTTCAGGCTATGACAGCGTCCTTAAAGTTAAATTGGTGAATGTAGGAACACATTCTAAAAAAAAAAAAGTAAAGTTACTAAAATCTCAGAACGATTTTTGACTAAATTTCTTTTTAGGACAATGTTAAATTTAGTTTTGTTTTTTTGTTGACTGTTGACGTAATGTTGCGTCGCTGTTTCGTTTATATTTGTTTATTTTGAATGTCATGTTTTATCATATAATCGTGCTTCCTGTGCTAATCAGTTCGCTTCATGTGCAAATGAATTCGCTTCATGTGCAAATCAGTTCGCTTCATGTGCAAATCAGTTCGCTTCATGTGCAAATAAGCTCGCTTTATGTGCAAAAGTGTTCGCTTCATGTTCTAATGAGTTCGCTTCGTGTGAAAAAGTGTTCCCTTTGTTTGCAAACGTGTTCGCTTCATCAGCATGCGTCTTAAATTGTTGTTGCGTTGATCTCATAATTGTTCTTAGGATACACGTGGGCCCCCCGAGACTTCCAGATATGTTTGGGGCCCAACGTGGTTACAGGGTTAAAGGTACATTGGTGGTACTAAGCAAAGTGGCACATGCAAAAAGCTGTCAAGTTTTACGCTCGCAAATATCGCAAACGTAATAATCCTTGACGACCGGAGCCAGTTTCTGAGCCCCCCCACCCCCTCATTCCTTTTACAGTCATCTTCATACAACAGTCTTGACTAGATTGCCCGTTCATTGGGGTTGGCAAAATAAAAGTCCTGTGGGGGAGGGGGGGTCCTAAGAAGCCGCCCTATTTGCCTATCCATAAGAATAGCTCTTTCCTAAAGATAAGCCCTTTTTTTTAAACTTTAAGTTCCGGCCCTGTAATAAAACTGAGATTTTCCTTTCAAACAGGACAGTTGTCAAATGGTTCAAACCCGATTGTTAACAATTTTTTGTAGAATAAAAGAAAAAAAAAAACAATAAAGAAATCACTGAATTCAAGTGAATATTATCAAAACGCCAATGTTATATTTAGATATATTTCTTGACCTAAAAGGAATCTTGTCTTAAGGGTTTAAAATTAGCCGCATTACTTTGCTTGACAACACCGTCACTTCCGGGTTTTGAATGAATTGGAGACTGCTGGGATATGTTTGTTTGTGTTTGTAGAGTTGTTGACATCAGGGCGTCAAGTTACGTTGTAACGTTTAGCGACGGGGCTAACGGGGGTGGGGTGGGCGGCCCACCTAACAGACAGATGGTCGGGGCGTCAGGTGACATAGTCACTGCTAATTATAGTTTGAAAAAAAAAAGTCTTTCTAGGAACAGAGTGCGTAGGAAGCGAATTTTTTTTAGAATAATGATGGAGTGATTTGAAGACCGTAGAGAAACCAGAGTTGATAGGTCTCTGTCACGTGGCTTTATCCACACAGCCACACACACAAACACACACACACACACACACACACACTGAGTCATTCTGAGTTTTTTATGAGCCATATGCATAGGAACGTTTGGGGGCGTTTTCCAAAGTACATTTCGGTACCCTAATCAAAGGAACATTTGG
>JAGDYQ010000145.1:1264273-1280406 GCA_021962125.1 Bulinus truncatus | reverse complement strand
AGTCTTCATTTGGTTCATCTGTCATTCTAAGTTCTGTCGTCTATCGATCTAATAAGTCTTCACTCTGTTCACTCGTCATCTCTGTCTGTCTGTCTGTCTATCTACAAGTCTTCACTTGTTCATCTGTCATTCTGTCTGTCTGTCCGTCTATCTACAAGTCTTCACTTGTTCATCTGTCATTCTGTCTGTCTGTCTATCTACAAGTCTTCACTTGTTCATCTGTCATTCTGTCTGTCTATCTGCAAGTGTTCACTTGTTCATCTGTCATTTTATCTTTTAATTCTTCTACCTTATATTCTGTCTTTCTATTTGTTCGTCCATCGTTTTGTCTGACTGTTTACCTGTCTTGTGTTTCTGTCTATAGGTAAGTCATTCTATTCCTGTCCTCCCGTATTTCTGTCCACCCATCTATCTGCCAGCCTTGTTTGTTTCCCTATCCGTCTCTTTTTGGTCTTTCTGTATGCCCATCCATCTTTCTGTCTGCCCATCCAACTTTTCTGTCTGCCCATCCAACTTCCCGTCTGACAGTCCGTCAATCTATAAGTCTTTATGTCGGTCGAAGGTTCGGTTTGTCTGACCGTCCGACCTATTATCTATCCGTCAATCTGTCTGACCGACTGTCTATATATCTGTCGACTTATCTGACATTTTTATTATCCGTCTGTCTGTCTGTATTCTTTTTCCTTTTAATTTATTCTATTCCGCTCATCACGTCTTCCCTGCAGTCACGGTACAGACTTTTGTACATCCGGGTTTCTCTCAGTATTGATCGCCTCCCCCACCCACCCATTGACAGACCCACCCTCCCTTCCCCTCCTCTAACCTGACACTGATGAGAGTCATAATGGGTGATCAGTTTACAGACCAGCAACAGCAACAACAACAACAACAACAGCAACAACAACAATAACAACAACAACAGCAACAACAACAATAACAACAACAACAGCAACAACAACAACAACAATGACAAAAAATAAATATCACACAGAATTCATTCTCTTAACATTTTTTTTTAAATTTGTATCAGACAAAATATTCTCGTATTACAGAAAGTCATTTACTGTATGAGACACTGTGAGGCACAGAAAGTCATTTACTGTATGAGACACTGTGACATCAGAAAGTCTTTTACTGTATGAGACACTGGGCGACCACAGAAGGAGTCATTTACTGTATGAGTCACTGGAGGCACAGAAAGCCATTTACTGTACGAGACACCGTGTGACACAGAAAGTCATTTACTGTATGAGACACTGTGTGACAGAAAGTCATTTACTGTATGAGAATTGTGCGACACAGAAAGTCATTTACTGTATGAGACATGCTGTGAAGGCACAGAAAGTCATCCACTGTATGAGACACTGTGAGGCACAGAAAGTCATTTACTGTATGAGATACTAGTGTGACACTGAAAAGTCATTTACTGTATGTGACACTGTGACACAGAAAGTCATTGATTGTATGAGACACCGTATGACACAGAAAGTCATTTACTGTATGAGACACCGTGTGACACAAGAAAGTCATTTACTGTATGAGTCACTGTGACACAAGAAAGTCATTTACAGTATGGGACACTGTTTTTGCAGAAAATCAATACCACTATTATTTAAGACACAGAAGTCATTGTATGAGACACTGTGAGGCACAGAAAGTCATTTTACTGTATGAGACACCGTGGCGACACTGAAAGTCATTTACTGTATGTGACACTGTGCGGGACAGAAAGGAATTGTTTTTTATGAGTTGCTGTGTGACCCAGAAGATTAATCTACTGTATGAAACACTGAATAGCATGAATATACAAGCATACTTTATACTTGGGTGCGAAGCTCAGGTCTGAACAGCTTGGGATGAAATGTTTACGTCAATAGGTTAGCTAGATTCTTATGGACACTGGATTATGGTTTTCATTGTCATAGCATGTGATTTATTGGAATAAGATAGATAGATAGATAGATAGATAGATAGATAGATAGATAGATAAATGAATAGATAAATATATGGATGGGTATATGGATGGATGGATGGATGAATAGATAGATAGATAGATAGATAGATAGATAGAATGATAAATAGATAGATAGATGAATAGATAGATAGATAGATAGATAGATTAACAGATAGATAAAAAGATAGATAGATAGATAGATAGATAGATGAATAGATAGATAGATAGATGAATAGATAGATAGGTAGATAGATAGATATGGATGAATGGATCGGATCGGATGGATGGATGGATGGATGGATGGATGGATGGATAGGTAGATAGATAGATAGATAGATAGATAAATAGATAGATAGATAGATAGATAGATAGATAGATAGATAGATAGATAGATAGATAGATAGATAGATAGATAGATAGATAGATAGAACCATTGACCGCATATAGTAAATTAAATGAGGCTATGGCTGTTTTAATCATATTTGTTGTTGTTTGTTTGTCTGATGTTAATTTTTAATTTCTTCATCAACATTTTTGAGCAGACACATTATTATTTTTAATGTATAAAATATTCAACTAAAATTAAGGTCGATACAGTTCTGCACATTTATTGAGGATTGATTTATGTAACACACGCTTTCTTTTCCCAGACACACACACACACACACTTCTAATCACACACACTTCTAATCACGCCACACACACATACCGACACCGCGACCCATGACCTCTGACCTGTGTGCAGGAAAAAAAAGAAGAAATGATCCGCTTGATTCTGAATGGATCTTAAGAGCTTATTCCACAAAAGAGCCTTTATTTTTAAATACAGAATGACGTCATAGCGCCTTAGGAACTTGGGGTGGTGGGGTGGTGGGAGCAGGCTTACAGAAATACATTTGCATTTCATAACGTTGTAAAAACTCTAGTGTGACCCCTCTTGCAGCCTTGGCTAGTACACCTTAAACAACACCCTTTTACAAATACAGAGGCGTATTAGCGAGAGGGGGCAAGGGGGGGCATCATTCTTTGGGCTTTACTCACAAAGGGGCTCCAAATGTCATATTCTGCACAAAAAAAATATGGTTTTCAAATGGGGTGGAAGGAGGTAAAAAAGGTATTAAAAAGGTATAGTGAACTGAGCTGAAGTTAAAAAGCATAAATATGAATAAATATATGTACATCATGGGTTCTTTGTGCTATCATCACAACCCCATTATTGTGCCGTGGATACAAGAAACATGTTAACTTCGCTTTTCGCACCTCAAGGGCTAACGGATTTTTTTAACTTCATTTAGATTATTTCGAGCCACAGTAGCCTGACCTACCTTGAGGAGTAGTGTACCTTCCCTCTAGTTATCACCCCCTTGATATTTTTTTATTGTATTATCTCCCCTTTGGTTGAATGTCCATGTGCCGGTGGGTGTGATCTGTTGTTGTGGTCAGGTCAAGTTTGTTTTGATGATAGGTCTGATCGCCCGACCGTCAGTAGTGATTGGTCAAGGGATCACGTGACACGGTGGAGAAGGTAAGTGGACAGTCCGTCTGAGAAATTCATTTTGATCGCCCTGGAGAAAGAAATTCTGCAGGTATCATTTTATAAATTCAAACTTCTCTTTAATAAATGGCTAATCTCATCACAATCTAAACATATTTTATTGGAAAGATACAGTAGTGACTTTTGGCTATCTGACTTGGTGTTGTACAAAAGACTTGCATTCCCGATACATAATAATAAACTACCATATATATACTAGTACAATGTGCATTTTTTATTACTTAAGCTCTATCTACAAAGATTTTTATTTATATATACATTTTAATTATTAATAAAACTATTTTTTATTCATTCATGTTACTGCAACTACTAAGTGGTGTGTGTTGAAGTCTCTGTACGGACCGTAATGTTTATCTTTTGGATCATACAACCTTAATTACCTTTACATTCGTCCCACCCCAACTGTTGAGTTTTTCGGCCATACAGAGGGCAGTATGACGGGAGCGCCGAACAATATGCAGGGGCGTCGAAAGAGCGCCCTTAATTTTTACACGTTTCAGATTGGAAGGATTGCGCCGAAAATGTAACCCCGCACTGGGCGCCACAATAACTAACCACAATAACTAGCCACAATAACTAGCCACTATTTTTAACTAGCCACCATAACTAGCCAAATACAGTGAGTTACTATAACTAGCGTACAATTACTAGCTTCAATAACTAGCCATAATAACTAGCTACAATAACTAGCCACAATAACTAGCCATCAATTACTAGCCACGATTACTAGCCACAATAACCCAGCCACAAAAACTAGCCGCAATAACTAGCCACAATAACTAGCCACAATAACTAGCCACCATAACTAACGCCTACAACAACCTAGCCACAATATTCTAGCCACCGTAACTAGCCTAAATGGAAATTAATGCTACAATAACTAGCCTACTATTTGATACTAAAGCTACAGTACCAACTAGCCATAATAACTAGCTACAATAACTATAGCCACAATAACTAGCAATTACTAGCGCCTTCGATTACTAGCCGCAATAACCTTGATGCAAAAACTAGCCACAATAACACCAGCCACAATAACTTACTTCTCCTAACTAACTGGCCACTATAAATAGCTACAACTAACCCCAGCTACAATAACTAGCCACAATAACTAGCCTCAATAACTAGCCACGGCTTTGCAAAGGGGGCACCACGGGAGACTTGACTGAGTCCATGAACCGAAAAATCAGGTCGATTCAGTCGAGAGCTTTACCATTGATCATCCAACACCTAGCTGATGTCTGCTTCTGTCTCCCCAAATAGACAGTTATCTATGAGCTATCTAACTACCTAGCTGATATCTGCAACTGCCTCCCCAGCTGCAGGAAGTCATGTATGACTATCCAACACCCAGCTGGTGTCTACCCAACTGTCTCCCCACCTAGACGGTCATGTATGACTATCCAACACCTAGCTGATGTCTGCAACTGTCTCCCAAGCCCTAGAAAGTCAAGTGTGACTATCCCACACCCAGCTGGTGTCTCAACTGTCTCCCCAAGCTGATGTCTGCACCTGTCTCCCCAGCTCGCCAGTCATGTATGACTATCCAGCATTTAGCTGATGTCTGCAACTGTCTCCCCAGCTCGCCAGTCGTGTATGACCATCCAACACCCAGCTGGTGTCTGCAACTATCTCCATTAGCTAGACATTTCTGTATGTCTTTTCAACACCTAGCTGATGTCTGTAACTGTCTCGCCAGCTCGCCAGTCGTGTATGACCATCAACACCCAGCTGGTGTCTGCAAATGTCTCCCCAGCTAGAAAGTCATATATGACTATCCTTTTAACACCCAGCTGGTGTCTGCAACTGTCTCCCCAGCTAGAAAGTCATGTTGACTATCCAACACCCAGCTTCAGTGTCTGCAACTGTCTCCCTAGCTGAGAAAGTCATGTATGATCATCAGCACCAAGCTGGTGTCTGCAACTGTCTCCCCAGCTAGAAAATCATGTATGACCATCCAGCACCAGCTGATATCTACAACTGTCTCCCAGCTAGACGGTGTGTATGACCATCAACACCCAGCTGATGTCTGCAACATGCCTCCCACAGCTAAGAAGGCTCCTTGTATGACCATCCAACACCCAGCTGATGTCTGCAACTGACTTCCTAACTAGGCAGTCATGTAGAACTATCAACACCTAGCTGATGTCTCCTGCTTCTCCCCAGCTAGAAAGTCATGTATGACTATCCAACACCTAGCTGTTGTCTGCAACTGTCCTCCCCAGCTAGACAGTCATGTATGACCATCCAACACCTAGCTGATGTCTTGAAGCTGTCTCCCTAGCTAAAGACAGTCCATCTTTAAATATCAAACTTAGCTGGTGTCTGCAACTGTCTCCCTAGCTGACGGTCATGTATGACTATCCAACACCCAGCTGGTGTCTGCAACTGTCTCCCAGCTGAACCAGTCATGGGCATAAACCAAACAAAACCTTTTTAAAAATTATTGTTTTTCCATTTTGTTTCTTATCACCAGAGCCACAGGTCTATAATTGAAGCATATAAAGCCATCGTCTACCAAGTAGATATTAGTTTTGTCTCAGTCTGCTACCAATAAATCATCAAATTATGGGATAAAACGGACTGTACTCTTGTTTAAGTCATAGACATTCTGATGACATTGTTCTTTCGTTTCGTTAGATTCATTATATTTTATGAGTTACATTGACCTCCCCCCCCCTCCTTTTTTTTCTCTTTTCTTTCAATCTAACACTTGTAACAGATACGTTTTAAATGTGTTCTATAATTTTTTTTATTTTTGAAGTAAGGACGTGTGGAAGCCAGGTGTACGGTACCCAAAAGGTACTTAACTATGGACCAAGAAGGGCATTAAAACCAAGCAAAGGCCTTTAGATATAGAAGAGGGCAGTGAAGTAGAGAGAGGGGGCAGACAATGGCAAAAGAGAAAAGTAAGTGGCGCAGAAGTAGAAAGTGGTGCTGAAGAGAAGGTAAGAATAAGAGGGTTCAAAAAGCATGAGAGGGGTGCAGAATAAGAGGGTTCAAAAACAAGAGGGTGCAGAATAAGAGGGGTTCAAAAATAAGAGAGGTGCAGAATAAGAGGGTTCAAAAACAAGAGAGGGGTGCCGTACTTTAGGGCACCGAACTAGAAAAGAGGTCCTGATCTAAGGATATAAAAATGTTAAAAACAAATGAAAGAACGTTGAACTATGAAGAAGTGCAGACACAAGGAACAGTGCTGGACAAAGAATGGGCACCAAAAATAGCTTTATTAAAATTTTTTGTTTGTGCCGCTTTCAGATCTGGAGGAAGTTGACACAACAATTAGCCAATTCTCTGTCAAAACAAATCAATATTTACAATAGAACTTTGACACAAGTAGAAATCTTGAGATAAAAACAGATTTCCAAACATAGCCTTTGCATTCTGATATCTTATATACGTCACGTGATTAATGATGATGAATTCTCCAGTTGAAAAATGAATAATCTAACTTTTGGTTTTAAACAAAAAAAAAAATTACTAGTTTATAATTGGTAAGATTTTCATCTTGCTGTAATTTTGTTTTTTTTTTTAATCCAATGATTGCATTAACTTTTTTGTTTCATTTTCGAAAAATAAAAGTTAATTTGAATCAAGATAATGTATTCCCATTTGAAACCGATTCGATCAATAAAAACAAATAACATTTCTTAACGGAAATTATTTTCTAAATAATCCAGAAAAAATAATACAATTGTCCCCTTTTTATCCAATTTCACAGTTATTATTCCTGTTAATCGACTTGACAATTTCCAGATCATCTGTTATCTGTTGCACCCCATCACGCGGGACGAGCGGCATCGGGTTGATGCCTTTAGTTTTTACGTGGAGACAAATAAAAGACTAGATTTCCCCGTGGAGACGCCTATGCTAGGCCACAGTACCAAAAACTATTATTTAAATATTTTATTTATTTTTTTGGCGCTAGTGGGTTTCGAATCTGTACCCCTTTGAGTACACTGACTTAAAACCTAAACAAAAATCAATATGACGTAAGTCCATATAATTGTAGCTTTTACGTAGTTTGGAGTAGAAAAGAAATTGGTCATTACCCCTCCAAACACAAAGTGTATGTCAGCAGTTTCAACAAAAGGATAACCTAACCAACAACGGTATTGGTCAGATGGCAGAGGTTCAAGTCCTTTGTCCAAAGTTTATTCAATAGTAAAAAAGAAATGCATGTGCCCCCCGTTTTTACCACAAATGGAAAAAAATGTAGATAAAGAAATGTGCCAGGGAGTTCAAATAAGGGGAACAACCAAATCCTAAACAGTAAGCAAGAGTTATGTCCCCTTGTGTATGGCATAAGTACTAAATAAGAAGAATGAACAGCATTTTAAAAAAGAGAATACTACAATATAGACTACCGGGCGACCATTATCATTGAATATGTACACAAAGAATTGGCTGGTGGATTAACAGAGTCATCAAGAGGTAATATACGTAGCCCACTTGACCACGGATTAATCCAATTAAGTCTGTACCATCTAGTGTACAGTTGAAGTGTCCACTAAGGTGTGGTAGGCACATAACTATAGGATCAAAAATTAACGGCAACAAAAAGAAATAGTACAATGGGTATTACTACATATCAAAGAGTATAAACATTCTATCAGTCTACGGTTAAAAAAGGGTGGGGTGGGGGGAGGGGTCAGGCTAGGGACAATACACGTCTGTTATGACAAAACTTTAAGAAATTTCTTTCATAAATAAAACATTGAAACCTTCATTTGAGCGTTTAAAGTTGCTGTAAGATTACAAGAAGCACATCTTTTACATCGTACAACCACTAATGGTTTACAACTTGTGTCCTTGAACTGAATGTTTAGCACTCCTATGAACTAAATGTTGTATCGCACGGACAAAATATTTGTGTCAAAAGAACTAAATCTTATGCATTATGGACAAATGTTGAAGTAACATAGTTAAAATTTTTTTCACTTCTTTCGTCGGTTAAATGTTTAGGAAATGAAGAGAAACTATTAGAGACATGGGCAAAATATTGGAAACTTATGGGGAAACTATTGAGAACATGGTGAAAACTATTGAGAATTAATTGAAACTATTGGGAACAAAAGGAAACTGTGGGGCATAAAAGAAAATTATTTTACAGAAGGCCCAGCTATTTAAGACATTTCTCTGCTGTTACCCTGTCGCTGAATCACGCCGATGAATGAAGACAGAATAAAACAAATTAATTTGGAAATGCATTTCGCGGCCGCATCGACCAAAATATAAAAAGGTAATTACTGGATCGATAGCAGAAGAGTTAATCAACGATTCTAGGAAAAAAATATGTGAAAAAGGACGATTTGTGTTTCATGGAACGAGGTCTTGCACAATATTTACGTGACTCATGGCGCAGCTTCATTCAAAAATAATTGTTGAACTGGATTGATATTATTTTAAATCATTTTTTTACAATCATTTCAATTCTGTAAAGACAAAAAAATAGAATGTTTATGCAAAATCGCCTGTTTGGTTGAAGACATGAACGCAATGTACTATTGGTGAAGCGTTGATTTTTTGATTGTATGACAATCTCTTTTCCTCATATGCTTTGATTAAACTCATGATCATTTAATGCAGTGTTTCCCCCAACCCCTGGGCTTGCGGATCGGTGCACCGGTACCGTGGGATCAGTAATTATTCAAGGCCGCCCAAGAAACATTCAAGATTGGCCTATTTTTACTTATTAAGGTGACTTTGTCTCGGTGCGGCTTTCCATGGACAATAGAGAGCTGAGCGGCTGTAAAGGCCTTGACATTGTAAATCAAAACATTTAAAAAATAAATAATCAACGTTCTCCAACCCCAATAGGAGACGCAGTTATTTGATAAGGAATGTCGACCGAACGCGAGGAGAAAAAGGTTGGGGACCTTTGATTTTAATGGGTCAACAGTCGCATATACAAGGATGACTAAATCCGGACTCGTCAACCCACACGAAGATTCAGCCTCAGTAATTATTATTAACATCGATTTTATTTCAGGGGTGGGCAAATTGCGGGCCTTGCGGCCAAATCAAATCTATACTATGCGAGAACGTTCGCAATTTTGATTTACGACGCTATGTCGATTTTAATTCTCTCTTTTGTTGGGGAATTTTCGCTATATTTTTGTTGGTAGGTCCATTCCGAATATTTGATTTGAATCTAGTGATATGGAGGTGGTTTTATTGCTTTAGGGCAGCCGGTTAGCGCTGGCTGACCTACAAGCAGATTATGACCTGAAGGAGAAGTTCGAGTCCATTCATTTCACTGGTGATGTTAAGGATGTTTGCCAACAGCAGCATTTCCCCCCCTCAAAATCTTTGCTGCCAAACTGTTGTCACTATTTGGGGTCCACATGCATTTATGAGCAAGGGTTTTCTAGTATGAAAATGAACAATTGTAGGAACAGATCGATGTTGACTGACTGCAGTCATGCCAATCGCAACTGGTTAACTAGTTCCACGATTCAAAGAAAATTATTCAAAATTATGATGATTTACATGCCCAATGTCATTTAATTGTCGCACTCTGTGGTCAGGTTTTATGCCAAGTGCGGTTCCTTCGTCTTCATAATTAAATGCAATAGGTAACAATCAACTTTTGTTTAAAATAGTTTTGAATAGTAAAGTCAAATGTACCAAAATAGCAACTGATTAAGTTCGTATTTTAAAATGTAATATGCATATTTAATACACCAATTTGTGAATGTAGAAGTAAAATGGCAAATTATCTTTAATTCCGCTTTCATATACATTGCCCGTGTGACAAATTAATAGACAAAATATATATGCGGCCCGCCGACAACAGTCAAGTTTTCAATGTGGCCCTCCCTGAAAAAGTTTACACCCCTGGATTCTTTAATTATTTAAGACGGAGCGTACGTTTTTAATCATTATGTTTGTTTCTTTTACAGTAAAATAATGCAAATAACTCATAAGTTTTAGGCTTACTTACATTTGGTCAGTCTCTATTGTTTTTATCACCAGTGGTCAACGCCGACCATACGGATGGCGGGGCCCTATTTAACGGTTGGCGGGGCCTTGTTTAACGGATGGCGGGGCCCTGTTTAACGGATGGCGGGAATTTCTTCAACGGATACTTGAAAGGAAGTCTGATTTGCAGTAACTACTATTACTAATTAAAAGAATATCGTGACCCACAGGGGAGGGGCTGCAAGGCTCGGGCCCATTTGAACAATCGGTAAAATCAACCTAAAGCCGACCTTACCGGTGCTCCCCTCACGGGGCCAAAACCGCAGAGTAAAGTTCAAGGACAGCTGCTCAATGCTTTTTTTGATAGCCAGCATTTACAGTTACTCCATTCCCGTTAAAGTATGCATTATTGAAATGGAGCTCAGCATATCCCCTGTACTAGCTGCATTTCTGCATCCTCAGACAAGCTTTAATAACGAAATAACGAGCGCATCAAATATCCCAAGATATCTCAGTGGTTTATTTTAAATGGATTTTCCGTCGTTTGAGTGGAATGTACTCTCAATTTCAACAATAAACATCTTCGTTTATTTCAGCTCCAAGCAACCAATCTAATGTCTTCACTGTCCTGGATTCAGTCTGTTTTATTTACATCGTGGAAATTTAGGTCGCTTTTTTTATTGCCACCGTTTGGTACATTAAGCACCTAATAAGACGGTATAAAACGCTTGGAGATTAAAAACTTTCACCTTCCACCTTTTGCTATTTTTTTTTACAAGAGAGCAAGATCAAATGAAGCTACTGAAAAGTCAATGTAAAATCATTTGTAAATCCATTGTAGAATCATTGTAAACCACTGTAAACCTTTAGTTAAGCCACTGTAAATCCACTGGTTAAGCTTTTGTTGAAACATTGATAAAACCGTTGGTTTAGCCACTATAAAACCACTGGTTTCAGCCCCTATAAAAACCACTGGTTCAGCCACTGTAAAACCACTTTAGTTCTTCTTCTTTAAAACCACTTTAGGTTCAGCCACTGTAAAGCCACTGGTTCAGCCGCACTGTAAAACCACTGGTTCCGGCCCCTGTAAAACCGCTGGTTCAGCCACTGTAAAACCACTGGTTCAGCCCCGCCTGTAAAGCCACTGGTTTCAGCTACTGCTAAAACCACTGGGATTCATGCCACAGTAGAAACCACTGGTTCAGCCACTGTAAATCCACTGGTTCAACCACTGTTAAAGCCATGGTTCAGCCACTGTAAATCCACTGGTTCAACCACTGTAAAAACCGCTGGTTCAACTTCTGTAAAGCCACTGGTTCGGTCACTGTAAATCCACTGGTTTCAGCCACTGTAAAACCACTGATTCCAGCCACTTTCAAAATCCACTGGTTCTGGCACTGTGGAAACCACTGGTTCAGCCATTTCTTCCGAACCACTGGTTCAACCGCTGTAAAACCACTGGTTCAGCCACTGTAAATCCACTGGTTCAGCCACTGTAAAACCACTGGTTCAGCCACTGTAACTATTGCCCTGATCCAGTGACCTCATTTACAACTCTTCGAATTTCTCTGTTTATCAGAACGTGTTTGAACTCAAAAATCATTCAGGCTTAGAAAAGTAAACATTAATTTCCTGGATTCATTAGTATTTCGAATTTAGTTTTTCTGTTTGTATGTTTCCTATAATGTTTCTTCATTCTGCACTTTTTAAAGAGTTGTACAATGGTTGTGTTTTTCAAGTTAAAAATAAAATGTTTGAATAGAGACACGATACTCCGAATTCACAAAGAAGCTTATGAATTGTGACCAACATAATTGTCCTCCGTAGCAATCATTATTACTTAGTATGTATGGTTTTAACGTTTGATAAAGCAAGCCATTCCCCTTTCAGCACAAATATCTCTTGTTGTGTATTAGTTTGTGAGTTGCGCAGCAGAATATCTGCTGTCAGAATATTATATGTGAGAACTGTGTTGGGTCAGTTAGCGTGTTTTAATGGAATGGCGTGGGTTTGATCGTGAAAAGGGTGGAAGATCAAAGTAGTGAATGGAGAGTAACCGGAGTGACCAGTGTGACCAGTGGAGCATGGCTGTATTTGGTTGAGAGATCAGGGGTTAGGAGGGAAAGGTGGTCGTAGGTGAACGTGGAGAAGGGAGTTAACCTACAGTAAAGAGTTCATCGTATGGGACAGGTGCTAGTTGACGAGTGTAAAAGTTGGGCCGTTGGTGACTATACTATTTGTCTGGACTTTATTTGTTATTTTGTCATCATTCTTTTTTTAAAGATTTGATGGATTAAACTTACACATACACACACCTACATACACACACACACATACATATGTGTCGAGGAGTTAAAGTTGATTTAAGTATTCATTAATTAATATTGGTTTGTGCATGTGTGTTAATCGCACTTTTCTAGTAGCTCAAGAGAGTGTTAATTTTTATATTACTATGTGACGGAGTTTTTTCTAGTTGACGTCATATATTAAGTTGCTTAGAGACAAGCTTGGTAGATAGAGTGACATTTTAGATCCTAGACGTGTAGGACATATATTTTATCCAACTATGAAGAAGTTATTGATTTGATTTAGACTAGCAAGTGATAGTTTATTAGATACTTCTAAGATGTGCCTATGTCATATACTTTCGTATAAGGTTTGATAATATTGTTAATGTCTACGTACGATAATAAAATAATGAATCAGCAACATTGAATTGTGCATTGATTGGACCAGTGTTTGTGTGTGAGAAATTAAGTGACACGCTACCACAGTAACGCCTCCAAGTTTAGTCTGACTGCAACTGCAGTCAGACCCCAATAACATCAAGATACCTTACAACCTTAACAATATGCATACACACATACATATGCACACACATCTACATATATACACAGATACACACATACACACACCTACATACACACACACATACATATGCACACGCATCTTCATATATACACAGATTAACACACATACACACACATACATACACACACATACATATGCACACACACATCTACATATATACACAGGTACACACACATACATACACACACACATACATACACAAACACACATACATATGCACACAGATCTACATGTATACACAGATACACACACCTACATACACACACACATACATATGCACACGCATCTTCATATATACACAGATTAACACACATACACACACATACATACACACACATACATATGCACACACACATCTACATATATACACAGGTACACACACATACATACACACACACATACATACACAAACACACATACATATGCACACACATCTACATATATACACAGATACACACACATACACACACATACACACATACATACACACACACATACATATGCACACAGATCTACATGTATACACAGATACACACACATACACACACATACACATACATATGTGTATACACATGAAAAAGGCCCCCCCTCCCTGACATGTCATGTTATCAAAATCACCCTCTACAGCCCCCCCGCCCCACTGTTACATCGGCCCTCGCCCTTGCTACGCTCCTGCTTTCCTCCATTTTAAACAATTCTTGGACACTTGTCTATGCCGGTGCGGTAACAAACGATATCCAGTCATCATCACACGCCGGCCTTGAAGGTGATAATTTACTTCAAGGATACAAACACTCCATCGCATACATTGAACACATTTTCAGGAGGAAATTAATGCAGGGTTATGTGCCAGTGAGGTTCATAGAGTTATAACTGCCGTTTAACATAACCTCCCCAAGACTTATCATATATTTATACTAATGTATGTGTAGTTTTCACTTAACGGGGAGAAAATTACCCACATTTTTTCTTCAAATTGAATTTCCCCGGGCATTCTAATTAACAACATTACAGCCATTATCAAGTAAAAACATAAACTTTTTTTTCAAGGTCATGAAGAGTTCGAAAGAATTGAAAGTTAAACATTGATTTTTGATTAGTTCATTTAGCGTGTCTGTCGCGATGTTTTGTAATGTTATAGATCGCCCCAAGCGAATTGATAGAATCTCAACTATATTATGTTTTTACTAGCTGTACCTGCAAAACCTTTGCATAGAGTTATATCCCCTCTTATGCTGATCGGTAGGCTAGGGGTTATTTTTTTGGTTTCGGGCAGATCCGATTTTTCATGGTTGTATTTTAAACTGGAATACTGTTGTATTAATTCTTTACTTTCGATTTAACGCACACTGGAAATGAGTATTATTATATATGATTTTAGACAGACTGTTTACATAAATAGATGCGTCATACTTTAGTAGATTTAGAAAGAAACAATTCGTCAATTATAAGGGCTGTCATCAGAGACAATGTGATGAACGATCTTTCTCCATCAGTGAAGAGGAGAAGTTCCCAATTATTCAACGAAAGAAATACGGTACATTGTAAAAATATGTAAAAAAAAAAACACGTTTAGACCCGCGGTTCTCACAAGGGGTAAAGGAACCACAAGGGGTGCGGGAACCACAAGGGGTGCGGGAATCACAAGGGGTGCGGGAACCACAAGGGGTGCGGGAACCACAAGGGGTGAGGGAACCACAAGGGGTGCAGGGAACCACAAGGTGTGAGGGAACCACAAGGGGTGCGGGAAAGGTTTTGTAAGGGTACACAGCCACATACAACGACCAAGATCGCCAGTTCGCTGCGTGACTCACCACCAAATACCAAATGAAAATACGTCCCCGCTGATTCGCGAACGTTCGTATGATTGGTACCCGTGGACATGATTTTGCTACCCTTTTTGGGTTCAGTCACTGAAAATAAAAGATGAGAACTGCTAGCTTAGGCGACACACATACACTTTACATAAATAAAGCCATGATAGATGTGTTTCTAAGTGTGATGTCACAATAAAGCATCTAGTGAGCGCAGCCGCGAGATTAATATCTCCGCAAGGACTTGCACATGAATCATTGAGGATGAGGGTGTGGGGTGTAGTAATGGTGACCGCTGTTACTGATAAAGAAAAGTGATCTAGTTTTTATCCAAGGTTATCTGCCTAGTTTTCGACATGTTAATATTTGTAGTTGTTTTTGCTGTTTATGGGACTATAATACACAATATAACACTAAATTGGAAGGACAAGGTTTTTTTTTTTCGTTTTCTTTTGAGCAGAGCTATAATAAAAAGTCAATTTATGACTTGTCTTTTTGTCTAAAATCCAGCTGTTGTCAGCGGTGGACTGGAGGATTCATACATCAATGACCTAGTTCTTGGTCTCAATAGGTTTAGGTTGGTTTATTTTGAAAACTTTGATTTAGATTGCGAGGATCAATGGTATTGACGCTTTTAGCGAGGACATGGATTAGTGTTGGATAGATAGATAGATAGATAGATATAGATAGATAAATAGATAAATAGATTGATAGATAGATAGATAGATAGATAGATAAATAAATAGATAGGTAGATTAAGGTAGGTAGATAGATAGATAGATAGATAGATAGATAGATAAATAGATAGATAGATAGATAGATAGATAGATAAATAGATAGATAGATAGATAGATAGATAAATAGATAGATAGATAGATAGATAAATAGATAGATAGATAGATAGATAGTATAGGTAGGTATGGTAGGTAGGTAGATAGATAGATAGATAGATAGATAGATAGATAGATAGATAGATAGATAGATAGATAGATAGATAGATAGATAGATAGATAGA
>JAGDYQ010000145.1:1250588-1263773 GCA_021962125.1 Bulinus truncatus | reverse complement strand
CCTATCTATCTAATCTACCTATCTATCTATCTATCTATCTATCTATCTATCTATCCAACACTGGTCCATGTCCTCACTAAAAGCGTCATCATTGACCCTCGCAATCTAAATGAAAGTTTTCAAAATAAACCAACCTAAACCCGCTAGACTAAGAACTAGGTCATTGATGTATGAATCTCCAGTCCACCGCTGACAACAGCCAATTAGACAAAAGACAAGTCATAAATTGACTTTATTACAGCTCTGCTCAAAAGAAAACGAAAAAAAAAAATTGTCCTTCCAACTTAGTGTATTATTGTGTATTATGTCCAATAAACAGCCACAACTACAAATATTAACGACAAAAAACTAGGCAGATAACCTTGGACAAAAACTAGATCAACTTTTCTTTATCAGTAACAGCGGTCACCATTACCCCCACCCCACCCCCACCTCCCATCCTCATCCCCAATGATTCATATGCTCCGCGGAGATGTTTTGCTCTCGCGTGCGCTCACTAGATGCTTTATTGTGACATCACACTTAGAAATACACCATCATGGTTTAGTAATGTAAAGCGTATATGTGTCGCCTAAGCCAGCAGTTCTCATCTTTTATTTTCGCGACTGAACCCAAAAAGGATGCAAAATCATGTCCGCGGGTACCACTTCATACGTAAGTTCGCGAATCAGCGGGGACGTATTTTCATTTGGTATTTGGTGGTGAGTCACGCAGCGAACTGGCGATCTTGGTCGTTGTATGTGGCTGCGTACCCTTACAAAACCTTTCCCTCACACCTTGTGGTTCCCTCACACCTTGTGGTTCCCTCACACCTTGTGGTTACCTCACACCTAGTGGTTCCCTCACACCTTGTGTTTCCCGCACCCCTTGTGAGAACCGCGGGTCTAAGCGTGTTTTTTTTTTACATATTTTTACAATGCATTTCTTTCGTTAAATAATTGGGAACTTCTCTTCACTGATGGAGATAGATCGTTCATCACATTGTCTCTGATGACAGCCCTTATAATTGACGAATGGTTTCTTTCTAAATCTACTAAAGTATGAAGCATCTATTTATGTAAAAAGTCTGTCTAAAATAAAAACATAATATAGTTTAGATTCTATCAATTCGCTTGGGGTGATCTATAACATTACAAAACATCGCGACAGACACGCTAAATGAACTAATCAAGAATTAATGTTTAACTATCAATTCTTTCGAACTCTTCATGACCTTGAAAAAAAAGTTTAAGTTTTTACTTGATAACGGCTATAATGGTGTTAATCAGTATGCCCGGGGAAATTCAATTTGAAGAAATTATGTGGGTAATTTTTTCCCCGTTAAGTGAAAACTACACATACATTAGTATAAATATATGATAAGTCTTGAAGAGGTTATGTTAAACGGTAATTATAACTCTATGAACCTCACTGGCACATAATCCTGCATTAATTTCCTCCTGTAAATGTGTTCAATGTATGCGATGGAGTGTTTGTATCCCTGAAGTTAATTATCACCTTCAAGGCCGGCGTATGATGATGACTGGATATCGTTTGTTATCACCGCACCGGCATAGACAAGTGTCCAAGAATTGTTTAAAATGGAGGAAAGCAGAAGCGTAGCAAGGGTGAGGGCCGATGTAACAGTGGGGCGGGGTGGGTGGCTAGAGGGGTGATTTTGATAACATGTCAGGGAGGGGGGGCCTTTTTCATGTACGGGCCCCACCGGGGTATGTTGACCTGATAAATAAAAATTGGTTGGTATATTGTGCGTATGTATGTATGTGTATGTGTGTGTATGTGTGTTTATGTGTGTATATATGTAGATGTTTGTGCATATGTATGTGTGTGTATGTATGTATGTGTATGTGTAAGTTTAATTCATCAAATCTATAAAAAAAGAATGATGACAAAATAATAATAAAGTCCAGACAAATAGTATAGTCACCAACGGCCCAACGTTTACACTCGTCAACTAGCAACTGTCCCATACGATGAACTCTTTACTGTAGGTTAACTCCCTTCTCCACGTTCACCTACAACCACCTTCCCTCCTAACCCCTGATCTCTTCAACCAAATACAGCCATGCTCCACTGGTCACTCCGGTCACTCTCCATTCACGACTTTGATCTTCCACCCTTTTCACAATCAAACCCCACGCCATGCCATTCAAACACAAGCTAACTGACCCAACACAGTTCTCTCACATCCTCATATGATAATATTCTGATAGCAGATATTCTGCTGCGCAACTCACAAACCAATACACAACAATAGGGGAATGGGTTTTTCAAACGTTAAAACAATACATAATTAGTAATAATGATTGCTAAGGACAATCATTTTGGCCAAAATTCATGTGTTTCTTTTTGAATTCGGATTATCGTGTCTCAATTCAAACATTTATTGATAACTTGAAAAACACAGCCATTGGGTACAAATCTTTAAAAAGTGCAGTATGAACAAACATTATAGGAAACATACAAACATACAAACAAACAAGCAGAAAATCTAAATTCGAAATACAAAAGAATGCAGAAAATTAATTCATGTTTACTTATTTAAGTCTGGATGATTTTGGAGATCAAACACGTTTCTATAAACAAAGAATTGTGTAGAGTTGTAAATGAGGTCACTGTATCAGGGCAATAGTTACAGTGGCTGAACCAGTGGTTTTACAGTGGCTGAACCAGTGGTTTTACAGTGGCTTAACCAGTGGATTTACAGTGGCTGAACCAGTGGTTTTACAGTGGCTGAATCAGTGGATTTACAGTGGCTGAACCAGTGGTTTTACAGTGGCTGAACCAGTGGATTTACAGTGGCTGAACCAGTGGTTTTACAGTGGCTGAACCAGTGGTTTTACAGCGGCTTAAGCAATGATTCTACAATGGATTTACCAATGATTTTACATTGACTTTTCAGTAGCTTCATTTGATTCTGTTCTCTTGTAAAAAAAAAATAGCAACAGGTGGATGGTGAAAGGTCTTTGACCTCCAAGCACTTATACCGTCTTATTAGGTGCTTCGTTTACCAAACCGTTGCCAGTGTGGAATTCGCAGATGTAAATAAACAGACTGGAACCAGGGACAGTGAAGGACATTAGATTGGTTGCTTGGAGCTGAAATAAAACGAAGATGTTTACTGTTGAAAACGGGGTACATTCCACTCAAAAGACGGGAAATCCATTTAAAATAAACCACTGAGATATCTGGGATATTTGATGCGGTCGTTATTTTGTTATTAGGTTAGTCTGAGTGATGCAGAATGTAGCTAGCACAGGGGATATGCTGAGCTCCATTTCAACAATGCATATTTTAGCGGAATGTAACTGTAAATGATGGCTGTCAAAAAAAAAAGCATTGAGCAGATGTCCTTGAACTTTACTCTGCGGTTTGGCCCCGGGGAGGGGAGACCACTGGTAAAGCCGGTCTTAGGTTGATTTTACCGATTGCTCCAAAATGGGACCCGAGCCTTGCAGCCCCCCCCCCCCTCGGCCATTGACATTCAATTAATAGTAATAGTGGTTACTGTAAAAAAAAAACAGAAGACCTTTCAAGCATCCGTTAAATAGGGCCCCGCCATCCGTTAAATAGGGCCCCGCCATCCGTTAAATAGGGCCCCGCCATCAGTTAAATAGGGCCCCGCCATCCGTTAAATAGAGCCCTGCCATCCGTATGGTCGGCCTTGACCACTGGCAATAAAAACAATACAGACACTGACCAAATGTAAGTAAGCCTAAAACTTATGAGCTACTTGCATTATTTTTACTATAAAAGAAACAAACATAATGATTAAAAACGTACGCTCCGTCTTAAATAATTAAATAATCCGGGGGTGGGCAAACATTTTTCTAGGGAGGGCCACATTGAAAACTTGACTGTTGTCGGCGGGCCGCATATATATTTTGTCTACTTAATTACAATTGTATGAAAATATGAAATAAAGATAATTTGTCATTTTACTTCACATTCACTCTATTACATATGCGCATTACATTTTAAAATACGAACTTAATCAGTTGCTAATTTGATAATATGACTCTACTATTCATAACTATTTTAACAAAAGTTGATTGTTACCTGTCATAATAATTATGAAGACGAAGGAACTTAATTTACATAAACCTGACCACAGAGTACAATTAAAATTGATGAAAATTATATAAATATTCACAATTTTGGATAATTTTCTTGAACTGTGGAACCAGTTAACTAATTGCGATTGGCATGAATGCATTTAAATTGCAGTCAGTCAACATCGATCTGTTCCTACAATTGTTTATTTTCATGCAAGAAAAAGCTTGCTCTTAAATGTATGTCAACCCAAATAGTGACAAAAGCTTGGCAGCAAAGATTTTTAGGTGTGGAAATGCCGCTGCTGGCAAACATCCTTAACACCAGCAAAATGAATGACTTGAACATCTCCTTCTGGTCATAATCTGCTTGTAGGTCAAGCAGCTCTTACCAATATTCTAAAGCAATAAAACCAATTTAATATCATTAGATTCAAATCAAATATTCGGAATAAAATTTAAAAAAAAATATAGCGAAAACTCCAAACAAAGAGAATTAAAATCGACATAGGGTTGTAACTTGTACTTTCAAACGGGCCGCATACTATACTCTGACGGGCCGCATGCGGCCCGCGGGCCGTAGTTTGCCCACCCTTGAAATAATCGGATATTAATAATAATTACTGAGGTTGAATCTCTCGTGTTAGTCATCCTTGTATATGACTGTTGACCCATTAAATCAATGGTCCCCGACCTTTTTCTCTCCGCGGCCCGGTCGACATTCTATCAAGTCACTGCGGCCCCCATTGGGGGTTGGGAGGAACGTTGATTATTTATATTTTAGATTGTTTTGATTTACTATGACACTGTCGCTCACAGCCGCTCACTGTCGCTCACAGTCGTTCACTGTAGCTCACAGCCGCACAGCCCCCGGTTGACCCTCTCGTCCGTGGGAAGTCGCACCGAGAGAAATACACCGCAATAAGTAAAAAAGGAAATAATTGAATGTTTCTTGGGCGGCCCCAGTATACTTTGATCCACGCACCAACACCGGTCCGCGGCTCGGGGGTTGGGGAACACTGCATTAAATGATTAAGAGCGAATAGCGCGTCATATACGAAGATTGTCATACAATAAACCAACCACTTTCCCTTATAGTACATTGAGTTCATGTTTTCAGATAAATAGATGATAAGTATAAACATTCAATTTTGTCCTTATAGAATTGAATGATCTAAAAAAAATGATTTCAATCATTGCCAATCAAGTTGTACAATCATTGTGAATGGAAGTCAAGCCATAAGTCACGTAAATATTGTGTAAGACCTCGTTCCACAAAACATTAACGTCCGTTTCAATATTGTATTTTTAGAATCGTTGATTCACTCTTTTGGTATCGATCCAGTAGTTATCTTTTTATATTTTGGTCGATACGCAAGGAAATGCATTTCCAAATTAATTTGTTTTATTTATTGTCTTCATTCAGCAGCGTGACGTAGCGACAGGGTGCAATATGTGAGAAATGTCGTGAATAGTTGCCCTTCTGTAAAATAGTTTCCCCATGTTCCCAATAGTTTCCCCTTGTTCCCAATAGTTTCCCCTTGTTCCCAATAGTTTCCCCATGTTCCCAATAGTTTCCCCATGTTCCCAATAGTTTCCCCATGTTCCCAATAGTTTCCCCATGTTCCCAATAGTTTCCCCATGTTCCCAATAGTTTCCCCATGTTCCCAATAGTTTCCCCTTATTTCCTAAACACTTAACCGACGAAAGAAGTGAGAAAAAAATGTTAACTAAGAGACAACAACATTTAGCTCATATGACACAACATTTAGTTCATAAAACACAACATTTAGTTCATAGGATACAACATTTAGTTCATAGGACACAACATTTAGTTCATAGGACACAACATTTAGTTCATAGGACACAAAGTTGTAACTATTAGTGGGTTGTACGATGTAAAAGATATGCATCGTAATCTTACAGCAACTTAAACGCGCAAACAATGCTGTCTATGAGGCTTTATTTATGCAAGAAATTCTTTAAAGTTTTGTCATAACAGACGTGTATTGTCCCTAACCTGACCCCCTCCCCACCCCACCCTTTTAACCGTAGACTGATAGAATGTTTATACTTTGACAAGTAGTAGTTGCTCATTGTACTATTCTTTTAGTTGCCATTAACTTTTGATCCTATAGTTATATGCATACCACACCTTAGTGGACACTAACTGGACACCAGATGGCATGACTACCACACAATCCGTGGTCAAGTGGGCTATGGTGATTCCCTAATCCACCAGCCAATTCTTTGTTTACATATTTGAACATAATGGTTGCCTGGTAGTATATTGATAGTATTCTTGTTGAAAATGCTGTTCATTCTTCTTTGATAGTACTTATACCATACACAAGTGGACATAACTCTTGCGTACTGCTGATAATTTGGTTATTCCAATATTTGAAATCACTGGCACATTCTTTATCTACATTTTTTTTCATTTGTGGTAAATTGGTAGCACATGCATTTTTTTAAACTATAGAATGAACTTGGACAGCGGACTTAACCTCTGCCCTCTGACCAATATGTCAAGAGGTCATTGACATAACTCTTGTTTACTGTTGTTGGTTAGGTTATCCCCCTTGTTGAAACTGCTGACATACACTTTGTGTTAGAGTGTTGTAATGACCAATTTCTTTTCTACTCAATCTACGCACGTGTTTCACTAAATGGACACTGCAAAATTAAGGCATCAATCCGATGCTGCCTGTCTGGGCGAGGATGGGGTGCAACAGAGAACAGTGCAGATCTGGAAATTTGTCAAGTTCACTAACAGGAATAATAACTGTGAAATGGGATAAAAAGGGGGGGACAATTCAACTCGTTTTCTTGATAATTTAGAAAATAATTTCCCTTTAAGAAATGTTATTTGTTTTTATTGATCGAAATCGGTTTCAAATTTGAATACATTATCTTCATTCAAACAACTTTTATTTTTCTTTTAAAAGGAAACAAAAAGTTAATGCAATCATTAGATTAAAAAAAAACAAAATTGCAGCAAGATGAAAATATTTCCAATTATAAACTTGCAATTTTTTTTTGTTTAAAACCAAGTTGAATGAGTTCATTTTTCAACTGGAGAATTCATCACCATTAATCATGTCACGTATATAAGATATCAGAATGCAAAGGCTATGTTTGGAAATCTGTTGTATCTCAAGATTCCTACTTGTGTCAAAGTTCTATTGTAAATATTGCTTTGCTTTGACAGAAAATTAGCTAATTGTTGTAGCAACTTCCTCCAGATCTGAAAGCGGCACAAACAAAAATTTAACGAAGCTATTTTGGTGACCATTCTTTGTTCAGCGTTGCTCCCTGTGTCTGCACCTCTTCATAGTTCATCGCCCTTCACTTGCTCGGCGACGGTCGCTAGATCTGAACCTCTTTCTAGTTCGGTGCCCTCCCTAGTACGGCGCCCCTCTCTTGTTTTTGAACCCTCTTATTCTGCACCCCTCTCTTCAGCACCGCTCTCTACTTTTGCGCCACTTACTTTTTCTTTCACGCCATTGTTTAGCCCACTCTCTACTTCACTGCCCTTCTCTGGTCCAGCGCCCCTCCATAGTTAAGCACCCTTTGCGTCTGCACATCTCGCATCACACGCTCCTTACTTCAAAAATTAAAAAAAAAAAAAATATCTAGAACACATTTAAAACGGTCTGCCAAGAAGTGTTTACTGAAAGAAAAGAGAAGGAGGGGGTAGTCAATGAAACTCATAAAATATAACGAGACGAAAGAAAAATGTCATCAGAATGTCTATGACTTAAACAAGAGTACAGTCCGTTTTATCCCATAATTTGATGATTTATTGGTAGCAGACTGAGACCAAACTTAGACCAATGGTGGACGTAAGGACAGTTTATGATGCTTCAATTATAGGCCCAGGCTCGTGATAGAAACAAAAATGGAAAACAATAATTTTTAAAAAGGTTTTGTTTGGTTTATGCTCATGACTGTCTAGCTGGGGAGACAGTTGCAGACACCAGCTATGTGTTGGATGGTCATACACGAGCCTCTAGCTGGGGAGACAGTTGCAGACATCAGCTGGGTTTTAAATGGTCATACACGAGCGTCTAGCTAGGGAGACAGTTGCAGACATCAGCTAGGTGTTGGATGGTCATACATGATTGTCTAGCTGGGGAGACAGTTGCAGACACCAGCTAGGTGTTGGATGGTCATACACGAGCGTCTAGCTAGGGAGACAGTTTCAGACATCAGCTGGGTGTTGGATGGTCATACATGATTGTCTAGCTAGGGAGACAGTTGCAGACATCAGCTGGGTGTTGGATGGTCATACATGATTGTCTAGCTGGGGAGACAGTTGCAGACACCACCTAGGTGTTGGATGGTCATACATGAGCGTCTAGCTAGGGAGACAGTTGCAGACATCAGCTAGGTGTTGGATAGTCATACACGACTGTCTAGCTAGGGAGACAGTTGCAGACATCAGCTGGGTGTTGGATAGTCATACATGACTGTCTAGCTAGGGAGACAGTTGCAGACATCAGCTGGGTGTTGGATAGTCATACATGACTGTCTAGCTGGGGAGACAGTTGCAGACATCAGCTAGGTGTTGAATAGTCATACACGAGCGTCTAGCTAGGGAGACAGTTGCAGACATCAGCTGGGTGTTGGATAGCCATACATGACTGTCTAGCTAGGGAGACAGTTGCAGACATCAGCTGGGTGTTGGATAGTCATACATGACTGTCTAGCTAGGGAGACAGTTGCAGACATCAGCTGGGTGTTGGATGGTCATACACGAGCGTCTAGCTGAGGAGACAGTTGCAGACATCAGCTGGGTGTTGGATGGTCATACATGATTGTCTAGCTAGTTTGACAGTTGCAGACATCAGCTAGGTGTTGGATAGTCATACATGACCGTCTAGCTGGGGAGACAGTTGCAGACATCAGCTGGGTGTTGGATAGTCATACATGACTGTCTAGCTAGGGAGACAGTTGCAGACATCAGCTAGGTGTTTGATAGTCATACATGATTGTCTAGCTAGGGAGACAGTTGTAGACATCAGCTAGATGTTGGATAGTCATACACGAGCGTCTCGCTAGGGAGACAGTTGCAGACATCAGCTAGGTATGGGATAGTCATACATGACTGGCTAGCTGGGGAGACAGTTGCAGACATCAGCTAGGTTGGATGTTCATACGGTAAAGCTCTCGACTGTCGACCTGTTTTTTCGGTTCATGGAGTAAGTCAGTCTCCCGTGGTGCCTCCATAAAAAGCCGTGGCTAGTTATTATGGCTAGTTATGGTGGCTAGTTATTATGGCTAGTTATGGTGGCTAGTTATGGTGGCTAGTTATGGTGGCTAGTTATGGTGGCTAATTATTATGGCTAGTTTTGGTGGCTAGTTATGGTGGCTAGTTATTTCGGCTACTTATTGTGGGTAGCTATGTGGCTAGTTATTTCGGCTAGTTATTGTGGCTAGTTATTGTGGTTAGTTATTGTGGCGCCCTGTGCGAGTTGCATTTTCGGCACCCTCCTTCCAATCTGAAACGTGTAAAAAAAATTAAGGGCGCTCTTTCGACGCCCCTTATATTGTTCGGCGCCCTGTCATACTGCCTCTATGGTAAGTGCACTATCAGCTATGGTGGGGATGATTGAACGGTATTGAAGGTTTGTATGATCCAAAACATAAACATTACGCCCGTACAGAGACTTAACACCACTTGTGTAGTCGCAGTAACATGAATGAATAAAAATAGTTTTATTAATAATTAAAAATGTATATATATCTATAACTATTGAATAGAATTTAAGTAATAAAAAATGCTCATTGTATTAGTATACATACGGCAGTTCATTATTATGTATCGGGGATTGTCTTTGTACAACATCAAGTCAGATAGCCAAAAGTCACTACTGTATCTTTCCAATAAAATATGTTTATATTGTTAGATTTAGCCATTTATTAAAGATAAAATTGAATTTATAAAAGGATTCTGTGAATTTCTTTGTCCAGGGCGATCAAAATGAATTGCTCAGACGGACTGTCCACTTACCGTCTCCACCGTGTCATGTGATCCTTGACCAATCACAAACACGCTGGGGCGATTAGACCTGTCATCAAAACAAACTTGACCTTACCAAAAACAACAGATCACAGCCACCGGCACATTGACATTCAACCAAAGGGGAGATAATACAGCAAAAAAAAAAATCAAGGGGTGATAACTAGGGAAGGTACACTAATCCTCAAGGTAGGTAAGACTACTATGGCTCGACATATATTCAAGTTAAAAAAATCCGTTAGCCCTTGAGGTGCCACCAGCGAAGTGAACACGTTTATGTATCCACGGCACAATAATGGGTTGTGATGGTAGCACAACGGACACATGTTGTATATATTTATACATACTTATGCAGTGACGTAGGGAGCTTAACTCGCGCCCGGGGCACAATACCTTTTTTAATACCTTTTTAGCGCCCTCCACCCCATTCGAAAAACCATATGACATCATATGCAAAATATGACATTTGGCGCCCCTTTGTGAGTAGCGCCCGGGGCATGATTCACCCCCTTTGCCCCCTCCCCACTCTCGCTACGCCTCTGTATTTGTGCGAGAAGCGTTTTAACCCATACTAGCCAAGGCTGCAAGAGGGGGGGTTCACACAAGTGAGGCTTACAACGTTTAAAAATGTAAATGTATTTCTGTAAGCCCGCCCCCCCACCCCACCACCCCCAGTTCCAGTAAGGCGCTATGACGTCATTCTGTATTTAAAACTAAAGGCTCAAAGACTGTGATGTTTTCCCGATCCAATCAGAATCAAGCTGATCATTTCTTCCTTTTTTTTCCCTGCACACAGGTCAGAGGTCATGGGTCGTGGGTGTGTGTGTATGTGTGTGTGATTAGAAGTGTGTGTGTGTGTGTGTGATTAGAAGTGTGTGTGTGTATGTGTGTGATTAGAAGTGTGTGTTACATAAATCAACTCAATAAATGTGCAGAACTGCATCGATCTCACGTAGCTAATATTTTATACATTTAAAAAAAAAAAAAATATCTGCTCAAAAATGTTGATGAAGAAATTAAAAATTAACACCAGGGTCATTCCATGTCAACTCAAACAGTTTTTTGACAATTGTTCACCCGACCCCCTCAGATCTTCCTGAAATTTTCAAGGCTTGTGGTACATTCAATGTTGAATGATTCCTGAAAATTTCAGGCCATTTGGTTAAAAACTTTCTGAGATATGATTTTTTAAATTTTTAAGGGTAGTCGCGAGTGCGCGTGACATTTACATTTTTGCGATGTTTGAACGTGAATATTTCAAAAACTAAAAGAGGTATCAGGCTGAAATTTTTAGTATTTACTCATTGTTTTGTCCTAAGTTGAATGATGTATTTATTTTAAGTGTAGCTTGCACACAGAATGCCCTAAAATTTTCCAAACATTGCACTTCAGACAATTTTCATCAATATTTGACTCGGTATAGCCAAGAACCTATAAGACATGAAATGATGTTTGTTATACAATTAGTAAGTACCATATATGTGTTTATTATTTTGATAGAGAATTCCTGTTAATCAATAATAGTGTACTCATGGTGGGACCCTTTAAGCATCATGGTCGTCCATTTTTGCACTTATTGCGACCCCCAGATGACCATGCGGACAGTAATTCACACTTTTCATATTTTGCACACTTGTTAACCTTGGCAAGTACTAGCTATGGTGAAAATTTCATGTTAGGCCAAAGGGCCTAAAATTTTCAGGAATCACTCAACTTTGAATGTACCACAAGCCCTGAAAATTTCAGGAAGATCTGAGGGGGTCGGGTGAACACCACTGGTTGAGTTGACATGGAATGAACCACCAGACAAACAAGAACAACAAATAGGATTAAAACAGGCGTAGCTACATTTTATCTACTATATGTAGTCAATGATTCTATCTATCTATCTATCTATCTATATCTATCTATCTATCTATCTAATAAATCAAGACATTTTTACAATGAAAAATTTCATCCCAAGCTGTCAGACCTGAGCTCGCACTATGTATAAAGTATGTTTTACATTCATGCCATTGAAATATTTTAATTTAGTCTTGCTATTCAGTGTCACATACAGTAAATGACTTTCTGTGTCGCACAGTGTCTCATACAGTAAATGACTTTCTGTGTCGCACAGTGTCTCATACAGTAAATGACTTTCTGTGTCACAGAGTGTCTCATACAGTAAATGACTTTCTGTGTCACAGAGTGTCTCATACAGTAAATGACTTTCTGTGTCGCACAGTGTCTCATACAGTAAATGACTTTCTGTGTCGCACAGTGTCTCATACAGTAAATGACTTTCTGTGTCGCACAGTGTCTCATACAGTAAATGACTTTCTGTGTCGCACAGTGTCTCATACAGTAAATGACTTTTTGTAATACGAGAACATTTTGTTTGATACAAATAAAAAAAAATGTTAAGAGAATGAACTCTGTGTGGTATTTATTTTTTGTCGTTGTTGTTGTTGTTGTTGCTGTTGTTGGTCTGTAAACTGATCACCCATTATGACTCTCATCAGTGTCAGGTTAGAGGAGGGGAAGGGAGGGTGGGTCTGTCAATGGGTGGGGGGGGGGGGAGGCGATCAATACTGAGAGAAACCCGGATGTACAAAAGTCTGTACCGTGACTGCAGGGAAGACGTGAAGAGCGGAATAGAATACATTAAAAGGAAAAAGAATACAGACAGACAGACAGACGGATAATAAAAATGTCAGATAAGTCGACAGATATATAGACAGTCGGTCAGACAGATTGACGGATAGATAATAGGTTGGACGGTCAGACAAATAGATTGTTCGGCAGACATAAATACTTGTAGATTGACGGACTGTCAGATAGAAAGTTGGATGGGCAGACAGAAAGTTGGATGGGCATACAGAAAGACCAAAAGACGGATAGAGAAACGACAAGGATGACAGATAGATGGGTGGATAGGAATACGGGAAGACAGATAGAATGACAGACCTATAGACAGAAGCACAGACAGGTAAACAGTCAGACAAAATGATGGACGAACAAATAGAAAGAAAGAATTAAAGGTAGGAGAATTAAAAGATAAAATGATAGATGAACAAGTGAAGACTTGTAGATAGACAAACAGACAGAATGACAGACAGACAGAGG
>JAGDYQ010000145.1:1231993-1250088 GCA_021962125.1 Bulinus truncatus | reverse complement strand
GAATAACTGTAGATATATATATATATATATATATATATATATATATATATTATAAATTAAATTTTAAATTATATATTTAAATATTATGACTTATTAGTGATAATATAAGAAATATAATAAGATAAGAAATTAACTGAAACCATAATCCTACAGTTCTTTAATCTATATTTTATCAACACCTAAAATTATTAAAGTGATTTATATTTTTTTATAAAAGTTAAATATGTTTAACCATGGGTTTTTAAATAATATTGCCGAACTGGGTACAAATAAATATATGTGCTTCCTGCTTTAAATTCATTGTTTATTTGCATCGATGACAAAAGCCAACAAATTAACATTAACTCCCCTTCAAAAACAACAACAACCGATATTTATTAATATATTTATTTATGAATAAGATGTGGATAATTTCTTTTTAACTAAAGAAAAAAGGCGGTCATTATTTATTAATTTTTTCTTCAATTTATTAAAACGTCATGTTAGTCTTGTGTCAGTGCAATGTGTCAATTTTTATGCCATTTTTTGTAAAAATATGTAATCAGTGTAAATTATTTTATTATTTTTTTGTCAACTGAAGATTTTAAAAAGACCATTTGCTTTTTTTAATTTAAAATTAGTTAAATAATATGATATTATGAGAAATGTCCTTTGGAAATACATCACGGAAAAAATCAATAAAGCAATCAACTAAAACAATCGCAAAAATAAATTACAAACGAGTAATAGAGGTGATAAAACCAATAACCTCAAAGACGTGGGACCATTTATAGATTCTGTGGACTCCCGAAGATGCTCCATGAGACGATATTTTGGGCCTTACAAAGAGCTAAACTGATTAGAATGTAAACGAACATCTTTGAATTGCGGGATTTTCGGGAAAGATGTCAGCCTGTTAGCTTGGTTTGATTGCTAATGCCAAAACAAATTTTATAATAATTATATTGACTTTATGGGGCATTGTGCATTTTAGGATGCCGGGATCATTCAATATATTTTTATATGAAAAAAAAAGGACTGATTATTTTTTTTTATTATAAATGTCTGTTTTTGAACTTTGGAAAGTATCATTTTCTCGGCAATCTTTCGCTCTAAAAAAAGGTAACACCTAATTTTTATCAAAATAATAGAAACCAAAAATTGATTTTCTTGCTCAACATTACAAAGAGGTCAGAATATTTTAATAATTCTTGAAAAGCGTGTGAGGTTCATGGTTTATATAATAATCCTGGGTTAACTGTTTGTTTTAAACGTAATGCTCTGAAAATTTTTTACAATTAGACGTTTGAAATGGAAACTTTAAAATAAATTTGATAAAAAACAGATTGGATGAATATATATATATATATATATATAAATATATATATATATATATATATATATATATATTTAAAGGGAATTTCAAAAACTTTTTTTAAAGTATTTCTTAAGCATTTTGGTTTTCGTGTTTCCTTTAACTTCAAAAGAACACAGATTAAATTTCCATGAAGATATGACTTAATTTAGTAATGCCTAATTAACACTGATATTTTAAATCATTTTGAATGAATTTTGAATGTATGTATATAAAAAGCAAACAGAAAATGTTAGAAGGTTCTGGAAAGTTTTAGAAAAAATCTATACAATTCTAGAAGGCTCTGGAAGGTTCTAAGAAATCTCTAGAAGGTTCTAGAAGCTTCTAGAAAAACGTGGAAAACTTGAGAAGGTTCCAGGAAATTCTAGAAATCTCTGGAAGTTTTGATTTTTCATATAAAAGCCAGCGTCACCAGTGCATTTCTGATTTAGTTATAAAAATCAAGTGTTATAAGATCAAATGTTGCTGCTATATAAATACACGTATCATTCATTTAGTTATGAATACTAGGTCGAAAAGTGTTGTTCATTTGACTGGCATAGAAGTTGACACAACTCCTGTTTTTTGAGCTAGGTACTTCCCCTAATTGAGCATACTGGCCAATGGTATGTTTACAAACACAGCCGTCTGGCAGTTAGTTGGTACAATTTTTTCATGACCTATTTCTTTGCTTGTATATTGTCCAGTGGACATGCCAATATTTATTGAGCTAGGTACTTCCCCTAATTGAGCCTACTGGCCAATGGTATGTTTACAAACACAGCCGTCTTCAATTAGACATTTTGGGGTAGTACAACTGGACCGGATGTGCTGCTATTCAAGTACTTTAAGACTTTTGGCCAAAAAAAAAAGACAGGCAGAATTTAGTATATGCCACGATGTTTGACTGGAGCAAAATCTCAAGCCATTAAAAGAAGAAGTCACCACATTTTGTTAAAATATCCTCCAAATGAAAGACAACCAAGATATTTGCCATGTGAAGATTACAAAGAACTTCTGACTCTGAATCGTATTTTCCTGGGAGGGATATCCCACCCCCCTCCTCTTAGGTCGCAGTTTTCGGGTTCCAGGAGACTATCACCATGCAAGGTGGATGTCTAAAGGTAATCTACACAACAAAGATTTATCTCTTCCAAATATCAATTAAAGCTGATAAGCATGAAGAGAGATCAATTACAGAATTTGGTACCTTGGCATCCTTGTTTTACATTAAAGCTTGGATTCAGTGTCACATTCAGCGGACGCCTCTGAATGATCTGGATTTCATCAAGCTTCTTAGTGATTATAAGAATGGTTCTCCCATTTCTCAGACTACTTTGAAAACAATTGGCCAACATCTCTGGTACCTTAGTGCAGAACTCATTCCTCTGGTTCTGTTATTCACAACGTGGTCTCAGTGGATGAGAAAAACAGAGACAGTTGGCTGCTTGCTTAAGGCAATTCATGGAGAAATCTTCTGATGAAGAGAGAAAAAAGGTGCATCCACAGCATACACAGATCCTTCAGCAGATTTATAATGTGACATTAAAGAGATTCTGCAACCTCGTCACCGCTGCTCTTCTTTAATGCTCTTCTAGCTTCCCGGCAAATTTTTCTCCAAGGACTGATAAGCTTCCGATCTGGCAAAACAAACTCCATCCTTTCAGTAGGAAACAGCAGTCTCTTCCCTTAAAGTTATCGATGACTGAGCCGAGCGGAGAGTTCTGACGAGTCATCCTTCAATCCACTTCGTGAGTTAAATCAGAGGAGGAAAAGAGTAAATTGTATAAATTACTGAACAAGAATCGCAAAGAGTTTCCAGATGCAAAAAAATCCACTGTGCTGAAGAGATCGCAACTTGAAGACCTTCAGACCTAAGTAAGAAAAGCATGGACTGAAAAACTTTTAAAGTGTATTTTTGATATGGCGTATTTAGAACTACTCTGCAATACAGTCAGGTTGAAGGGTCGTGTAACTAGTATTGTTTATTATTTAATTCCTACTATGTAATATAATTGTTCTTTGTTTCGAAATAGGATTTTTTAAACCTTGCAAAATTTTCATTTAATGCAACTGGCCGTAAAGACCATGAAACACGAGATGACCAGTGCACTGAGACAGTATTTATAGGTGCCAAATAGTTTGAAATTTCGGTATATGCAGTGGTAAATCCCTGTGAACCAGAAAACTTCAAATGCTATGATAAAAATCAACTTTATTTTTTTTTTCCATTTTAAAGTGAAGGCCACCCTAATATATATATATACCTACACACACACACACAGACACATATGGATGGCGGTGAGCCGTATGAGAAATTGTCAAGCTTTGACCCATCCGTAGCGAGAAAAAGTAGGGTAGGGGGGGAGGCAATGTCTTATAGGAGGAACCCATGAAACGCGACGGGCTAGATTCCGCAGCCCTCGCAAACGATAGTATTAAAATACAAATTTCTCCCATTTTTTCAATAATACGTCATTACGTGTAAAATCGGGAATCAAAATGTAAAAAAAAAATGTTCCTGGAGAGTTTCAAATTATCCCTCGCTTCACTAGACCGACACCCCTGGAAGGTAAAGGGAAGGAGGGTGTACAGAGCACGATTTCACCTATAGTGAAAAGTATCGATTGCATTGACTGATTAACCAAATGTGTAAGGCGGGAATTTCGCGTCAATTTTTTACAAATATTTTGCCGTACTGTCGAAATGGTAAACTTCAGAGCTAAAGACAATGTCATCACACTCCTAACCATGTGTAATCGTTGAAAGGAACACCATAGACACATAAACAAACCCTAACCAATCGTGGCTAATCGTTGGAAGGAACGAATAGACACATCAATTGCAGACATGAAGTTCTCTATAGTTGTCAATTACTTAATAGGTTGTTGTTGCAAACGGATATGTAAAATTTTAATGTCGTACTAATCTTGGTGAGATTTCTTAAAAAAATAATATTAGCTTTAAAAATATGTAAAAATGAGATTGGAGGGAGAAAAAATGGAAAATTCTCAAATTTCACCGTTTACTTTTGTCATCTTTAGGATTTGTTTATTTATTAAGAGAGATAGAAAGAAAATTAATCCAGTGAATGACGTTGAAGAGAAAAATCAAAACATTTTTACAACGGAAGCGGGAGTCGAAATGAAAAATGGCTGGGGGGTAATTTAGGGGGTTGAGGAGGTAAATTGTTGTTCTTAATCCGCCACCAGGGACAAACACCCTTGCAGACATTAAAAAATGACGTAGTTAGCACGTATTGACATTGAACATGGTTTTCATTTCTTTTCAAACCAACGACGCACTATTTAATCACCCAATGTAACAAATTTGCTGATCTGACTAAAATATTTTTTTTTTGCGGAATAACATCATGTTTAGTTTGTTTTTACTGCTTGTTTTTTTTTTTTTGAAAAATACTTTCTGGAAATTGAAGAATTGATCTCGGAAAATAAAAGACAAAAAAACAATAATAAAACCGCTGAACCAGCTCAAAGATCCCTAACTCAATTTTAAAGCTCGTATTTTTCAAAGACCTGATCAGCGACATTATTATGGTAATTGGTTTGAATCCGACAACAACGTCCACCGTAATAGCTCAATGGCTGATACAAGGCAGGTACGGTGATACTTGTACCACTGGCTGGTGAGGCTTGGCATGAAGTGGCTGCCACTGGCTGTTGAGGACCAGGTACAGCGATACTGTACCACTGGCTGTTGAGACGCGGGTACAGCGATACAGTACCACTGGCTGGTGAGGCTGGCATGGTGATGCCCTCCTGTCGAGGCCAGGTACAGCGATACTGTACCACTGGCTGTCGAAGCCAGGTATTGTTTGTAAATACATCGTTGATCCTGATGCTGTAATTGTAAATAATAATTTGTCCGCGACACACATACAATTCTCTCACGACCCATCATGTAAAGCAACCTCCACTATTGGTTATTGTGGCGTCCAGTTTTGTTTACAGTAAATTTTTTGAAAATCATCCACAATATGGAAATTAAAATGAGACTCAAGGATTGGACGATATATATATATATATATATGTGTATATATATGTTTTTTATATATATATATATATAGAGAGAGATTAGATTGATAGACAGATAGATAGATGTTCTAGATAGTGTGTGTGGTATGAGAGAGATAAATTGATAGACAGATAGATAGATAGATCGATAGATAGATAGATAGATAGATAGATAGATAAGATAGATAGATAGATAGATAGATAGATAGATAGATAGATAAGATAGATGAAATATATATGTGTATGTGAGAGAGAGAGAGATAAATTGATAGACAGATAGATAATTAGATAGATAGTGTAGATAGATAGATAGATAGATAGATAGATAGATAGATAGATAGATAGATAGATAGATAGATAAAATAGATATTAGATAGATAGATAGATAGATATAGATAGATAGATAGATAGATAGATAGATGAGTGTGTGTGTGAGAGAGAGAGAGAAATAAATTGATAGATAGATAGATAGTGTGTGTGTGTGAGAGAGAGAGATAAATTGATAGATTAGATAGACAGATAGATAGATAGATAGATAGATAGATAGATAGATAGATAGATAGATAGATAGATAGATAGATAGATATGATAGATAGATAGATAGATAGATTATGAATTGATCAGAGAGGCGATGATGAAATATTATATTTTTAGTCTTTTTGATCTGTTATTTATTACATATCATTAATAAATGCAAATAAGATATTAGAAACGGATTAATAGGTGTCACGTGACGTGTCGTCATGAGAACCAGGTCAGCAGATGGTTGGACGTAAATATGAATGATGTTCCACTAAGAAGAACATTTGTGTACCAGACAAACAGTACCGGTTGCATGGCGGCAATATGAGTGTAGGAGGTATGTATGGCAACTTATTTGTCTATCTGCCTGTCGTCATACCTGTGTGTCTACTACCTGCCTGTCGTCATACCTGTGTGCCCCTACTACCTGCCTGTCGTCATACCTGTGTGTCTCACTACCTTCCTGTCGTCATACCTTTGATCTACTATCTGCCTGTCGTCATACCTGTGTGCTTACTACCTGCCTGTCGTCATACCTGTGTATCTACTATCTGCCTGTCGTCATACCTGTGTGCGTACTACCTGCCTGTCGTCATACTTATGTGTCTACTATCTGCCTGTCGTCATACCTGTGCATCTACTATCTGCCTGTCGTCATCCCTGTGCGTCTACTGCCTGCCGGTCGTCATACCTGTGTCTACTGCCTGCCTGTCGTCATACCTGTGTGCCTACTATCTGCCTGTCATCATGAATGTTTCATCCACACTTCACACGCACTCATGCCTTAGGCCAATGATAAAATAGGCCATCAGCTCTTGTCTTCAGACCTCTGTGTCTTATGTATTGCATATTCATCTAACTTAACCCCCACCACACCACACACACACATATGGCCCTTCCAGAGTAAATTCCTTTAAAATCTGACGCTACAGTTTTATTAGTTTTTTGCCATTTCACCGTACATCTTAGAAGTTTCTATCTTGGACATCACTACTCATACAATCACAACATATACATATACATGCACACACACCCGCACACATACACACACACACACACACACACTTCATTCATACTCTAGCTTCACGCCTCTATGTCTGTCTGCAGATATACATGTCTGCCTGCCTGGAAGTATACAGTCTATATATATTGTTTCACTATAGTCATACTTCAGTCTTATTGAAGGCCTACTTCTGGTCTCTGTGTAGGCATACATCTGTTTCATTGATGGCCTACTTCTTGTCTCTTTGTAGGCATACATCTGTTTCATTGAAGGTGTCTTCTTGTCTCAGTGTAGGCATACATCTGTTTCATTGGAAGGCCCGTCTTCTTGTCTCTGTGTAGGCATACATCCTGTTTCATTGAAGGCCTACTTCTGTCTCTGTGTAGGCATACATCTATATTCCCTGGGCCTACTTCTGTCTCGCCGTCATTGGTACATTGCCTTCCTATAAAAGCAAGATGTCACAATTGAGCGTCACTATGTCGGCCAACTTGTCCAAAAACAGAGGAAAGCAGCTAAACAGCGGCAGGGTATGAATTATACATATTCCTTGATCAGGTCTGGCCAGGCCCTCATCACTCCCCCCCATCACCTTTCCTCCCACACCCTTGATCGATAGTAGTATGGGCACCACCACAGTCGTCGTACAGACTGCTGATACTTTATCACACACACACAACACACACGCACAAACGAAACAATCACCTACACCGCAACATACGAGAAAAAGATAGTGGCCACCAACGCTTAGTTGTGTGTGTGTATATATATGAGATTATAAATTGGTGACTAGTGGCTGGGGAATCAAACGTCTAAAAATAGCTGTCTCGATTGTGGGGGCATTATGAGTGGAGAAAGACACAGGTCAGAGGTAATATGTTGTTGCGAGCATACAGTTCCATTCATAAAGCTGTTTGTTTGTTTGTTTGTTGTCGTTTTTTTTTTTTTTTTTTTTTTGGGGGGGGAGGAGACGTACTATGTTAGTGCAAGGGGTGGGGGCATAGGGAAAAACATACTATAACTGATTGAGTTTTTACTATACAAGGAGGGGGCCTTTAATAGTGGAGTCCCCCACCCAACACATCCCAATAGTTTACCTATTCTCGGCTTGTGTGTGTGTGTGTGTGTGTGGGTGGTGGTAATTTTGTCGTTGTGTGCTGTTGGGTATGTGGTGTGTATATTTACGTGTGTGTGGTGGTGTGTAATTTTATCGTTTGGGGGGTGTATGTGTAGGTGGTGTGTATATTTGCATGTGAGTGTGTGTGGTGTGTGTAATTTTGTCGTTTAAGTGCTGTATGTGGTATGTATATTTGCGTGTGTGTGTGTGTGGTGTGTGTAATTTCTTGTCGTTTGTGTATTCTGTATGAATATGTGGTGTGTATATTTGCGTGTGTGGTGTGGGTGTGTGTAATTTTGTCGTTTGTGTGCTGTATGTATAAACGGTGTGTATATTTCATGTGAATGTGGTGTGTGTAATTTTGTCGTTTGTGTGCTGTATGGGTATGTGGTGTGTACTATTTGCGTTTTATCTAGTTTATAATAACTTGGGGTAATTGATAGGTGGCAAATTAGAACCGCTGAAACCATGTTTTAAACATATCGCTATGACAACTGACTGGCCGATGGAATCATATGCCCTAAGGCATGAGTGTGTCGTTTTGGTCAGGGGGCGTGGGAAGGGGTGGGAAGGGCCTTATAGGGCACCGAACCAGCAGGTTCGATACTGTGGAAGTCAATCTCACTTTTTTATCGCAGAGATCAAGGGTTGGCAAACTTTTTTCCAACCGCAGAAGCCACATAGTAGGCTGTAAAATTTACATGAGCAAATATGAATAACTCTTGTAAGCTCAGGGATAACTCTTGTAGAATGGCAACAAACTCATGTTTCCAAAGTGCAGAGAGTTTATTGTTGTTACTTCTTGATAACAGTAGATGAGTAAACAGTCTCGATCGATTGGCTAAGGGAGGGGGTCGGGAGGGGAGGTGGGGGGTCGGGGAGGGTTTGTCGGGGGAGCCTTACTATAGAGAAACACGTTGTCTTTTGAGCGCGTGATGTGACCTGACATGACCTTGACTCGTATCGGCCCCCCCCCTTCCCCCCCTTCCCTATCTTCGCAGCTCTCGCGGGCAAGTGGCTAAAAATGTGTGCCGTGTGAGTAGGCTGTGAGGGGGAGGGCGACAGGAGTGGCGGTGGGAGGAGGCGGGGCCAGTGTGGATTGAGGGAGAAACTTGTGGGGTTTGTCTGCGAGTGACGTGTGGGATATAGTACCCGGGGTACAAGAAGAGAGGGGGGAGAGAGAGAGAGAGAGAGAGAGAGAGAGAGAGAGAGAGAGAGAGAGAGAGAGAGAGAGAGAGAGAGAGAGAGAGCGAAAGAGAGAAAACATTTTACCATATTGAGATACATGCAATGAGTGTAATAACTCATATTCTAGGTTTAATTGCAGCTATATCTGTGTTTTTTTTAAAAAAAATCTTTCATCACGTCTCTGATCGATACTAGAAATCCCCCCTGTTTCGATTATTTGTTCAATATGTTTAATATGAGCAGTGCAAGGCTACAATGAGGTCACTTAGTATGAGTACATGACTAATGGGTGCGGTTTTTAATGGCGCACTTCTTTCATCTCCAACATGGCAGTGAGAGCAATGACCACGGGTTTGGACTACTGCTCACATTTCCCCCAAATAATTTTAGGGTACATTTAAAGTCGGGTAGACTTGGGAACTTCAGCCTAATCCTTCTTCCAACATAGGCATTTTTATAAAACTTCCACATGTATCAATTTATTTTTCCAACTCAACATAGCCACAACGAATGGTGTCACGTTTCCCCAGGCCAAAAGGGGTGTCATCTTCAGGAATAAATAAAAAAAATATAAAAAGTCAAAGGGAAAATAACACGCATAAAATTATACTTTTTCATTTCGCTTTTAAAAATATGTAGTTGTTTCCCTATAGTCCGCAAAAAAAAATCCATTTTTTCCATGCAGGCATAGATATATCTATGTAAGTAGGTACTCATATAAAATCGAAAAGCAGTTTACAGCCTCAAAACAGTGATAGCTATTTATAGTGGAGTTAGAATGGATTAAAATCAATTTATATCCACTCTTATAATGTATATTATTGTTCACACTGATGACATAAGCCCACTGAAAAACTTCAAGAGTTTTTTTTTTAAAATGGTTAAAGAAGACCCATGTCACTTTTAAAAAAAAAGTATATACAGTCTAGTAATACTATAATATCTGTAAGTCGGTAATAAATCCGTTTGACTGTAATATCCGTTTGACTGTAAGATCCAGTCTGTCTGTAATATCCGTTTGACTGTAATGATGAAGGTCTGGTCTGGCAATATCCGTTTGACTCGTAATATCCGTATATCTGTAATATCCGTTTGACTGTAATATCCGTCTGTCTGTAATATCCGTTTGACTGTAAGATTCGTCTGGTCTGTAACTCCGTTTGACTGTAATATTCGTCTGTCTGTAATACATTCATCTGTCTGTAATATCCGTTTGGCTGTAATATCCGCTTAGCTAAAATATCTGTGTTGGCATGTGATATCCAGTACGTCTGTAATATCCATATTTCTGTGAATCCTATTGACGTAGTGCAACCTGGGGGGTGGGGGGGGGGAGTTCCAAATCTTCAACCAACCAGAAAACCATTTCTCTGTAGGGCACAACACTACACTACTGTCGAATCTGAGGGTCCCTTGGTTCGGATCTGCCTAGTGAGGACCAGTCCTTCGCTATATGTCCCCTGCAGTCCTCCATAACCATTGCACTAGTCCAGCTATGGTGGGGATGAAAAAAACACATCCGCCATTAAAAAAACCGTCCCATTGATTTTCCTTAGGCTCTCAAGAGATTTGCATCTCATCCTTACAGGGACATCTCTCTCTCTCTCTCTCTTTTCTCTCTCTCTCTCTCTCTCTCTCTCTCTCTCTCTCTCTCTCTCTCTCTCTCTCTCTCTCACACACACACAAACATTCTACTGCCCCCAATACTTATTTTTTACATTTTCGGTATGAAGATGCTGACAAGTTACCCTAAGAAATCAAAGTCACTCTTAGGCCTTTATTTAGGAACATCCCCCCCCCCTCCTCTCTCCCTCTCCCCTTCCTAGGCAAGAGGCTTCCAAAGATATGTCTATTGACCTATTTCTCAAAGCATGGGACCAGCGATTCAAAAAAGTCCCACTTCCTACCCCACCCCTTTTTCATCCATTCCCCCCCCTGCCCCAAAGAGTTATCTTCACAATAAGAATATATAATATAATAATAGCGACTCTGGGCGCTATGTTAAATCAAAAAGTAAAGAATTTATAGCAACAGTATTCCAGTTGAAAAATACAATCATGAAAAAAAAAATCGGATCTGCCTGGAAACCAAAAAAGAACTCAAGTCATTCCGATCAAGCCCTGGGGTGGGATATAACTCGATGCAAATGTTTTGCAGAGGTAGAGCTAGGGAAAAATCTTTTCCCTCTTGCTATTTTCTTTTTCCGATTTCGTTATCGCATTTTTAAAAAAATATACAACAGGAAGGGAACTTGCTTATTGATACATTTTCAACCCCAGTTGATCTAAAAAATATCCCATTTTTTGTTGTTTTTTTTTTTTTATTTTGGCCATTCCCTCGCTCACAGGCCAGTGTTTAATTCAGTACCACACCGTATCTGTCCATATATTCAACGGGGGGGGGAGAGCAACAACACGTATGTCCGTTTCCTATCGGAATTTCCCCGGAGGGTTAACAAGTACAAGAAAAACCTTTTTGGCCAATCAAAAAAAAAGGAAAACTGTCCGTTATGTTTGGATTCAGCTGCTGAAGCTAGTTACACCTCAGAGGTTGAAAATTAAAGGAGCCTATGTTTTGGACGTTGAGTAATGATAAAAAAAATGCCTGATGCATCTTGGGGGGGGGAGGGGGGCCCAAGGCAGAGAGAACGGTGATAATGTTAGGGGCTCGAGGCCAAGTGCCTTACGGGGCCCTTAGTACCAGAACTAATTAAACAGTGCAGGGCCCCTATTGAAAGTTGCCTAGGTACCTCCATAAGAACGGGTTCTGGGTATCCATACAGAAGGAGCCTTTTCTTGGTGGTCTTAGAAGGGGCCCTTGCTAGATTACATTTTGGGGCCCTGTGCTAAGTTACATTTTGGGCCATTAACTCCGTTACATTTTGGGGCCCTTTGCTAAATTTACATTTTAGGGCCATAGGCAACGTGCATATGCACTTGAAATCCTTGGGCAGTATAAATATTGTAAATTCTGCGGTCCCGCTAGGACATCCAGCTGTCTGTCTTTATAGTCCGGGGCCCCTACATGGGCTCATATTATCCAACCTTGTGTCGGACATCGTTGGCCATTTGGGCCCTAACAGAACGTTGAGAGATAGTATCCGTAATACTCTGGTCATAGCTGGACCCTAAATTTAACACAAAACTTGACACTTTAGGTAACAAAAACACCACAGATAAAAAACAGAACTTCTTACAAAGATCAACATACGTTCTATCTGTAGGAATACCAGGCAGAGAACAATAAAACATTTTGAAAAAATCACATCAATAACACATACAAAGTAAACCACGTTGTCACACAATTAATACATACAAAATCAAGCGTTTGTTATCAATACCACATACAAAATAAACCATCTGTCACATCACTAATAACATATACAAAAGCCAACAATCTGTCACACCTAATACTAACACATACAAATATCAACAATCTATTACACCAATACTAACACATACAAAATATCAACTAATCTGCCACACCAATACTAACACATACAAAATATCAACAATCTGTCACACCAATACTAACACATACACAAATATCAAATAATCTGTCACACCAATACCTAGCATACAAAAGTCAACAATCTGTCACACCAATACTAACACATACAAAATATCAACAATCGTCACACCAATATTAACTAACATACAAAAGTCACAACAATCTGTCAGACCAAACTAACACATACAAATATCAACAATCTATCACACAATGACTAACACATACAAATATCAAAAATTTGTCACACCAATACTAACACATGCAAAAATATTAATAATCTCTGTCCCACCAATAAGCTAACACGTACAAGTAAAATATCAACAATCTGTCCCACCAATACTAAAAACATACAAAATATCAACAATCTGTCCCACCAATACTAACACATACAAAAAATCAACAATCTGTCACACCAATACTAACACATACAAAATATCAACAATCAGTCACACCAATACTAGCACATACGGTAAATATCACACAATCTGTCACACCAATACTAACACGTACAAAATATCAATAATCTGTCACACCAATACTTCAACACAGTACAAAATATCAAAAATCTGTCACACCAATATCATTATTCAAAATATCAAAAATCTGTCCCACCTAATAATAACACAATATACAAATATTTCAACAATCTGTCACACCAACAATACCGAACACATACAAAATATCAACAATTGTCACACCAACACCATAACACATACAAAATATCAACAATCTGTCACATCGATACGACAAACACCAACAAGTCATAAGCTGAAACGTCCATCTCTGCTAACATGACCACCATAATTTAGAGCGATCCGTGGTGTCAAGTGTATTTGATGCACTACTTTCCATCTGCGCTTCAGCTGGTCGGCATCTAATACCATCAAGACCTATTTGTTTATTATTCGGGCTCTGGTCCATTCATCATGTGGATTCTGATTTCTAGGGAAGCAGGAAGGAGGAGTGTGTGTGTGGGGGGGTTGGGACCTGGGTGGGGGTGGGAGGATACTACTCAGGGTCACGGAATTGATTATAATCGACGATATTTGATCATCTCTTGAGAGAGACATCGGCTGAGATCATTATGGTGTGTCCCCTCGACCTATCACATCTTCGGGTCACGTCTGGGGGTCATAAAGGGTGTGTAGAGTGGAACCAAACGAAAAGGCTAGTTTTTTATAACACTTAATGGGTTAAGATTCCATTAACGGTACAGGGGGGGGGATTGGTGAACACAAATATTGAAAGTATCATAAAAGAATGAGTTTAAAGCGTATGCCATAAACCAGAGAATTTGAAAAGTATGTCCAGGATTACATTATTAAAAAAAAATTGCTTAGAACCGACTGTGAAACCTTGGTTGACTATGTTTAAGTCTTTATAAAAAGTTACGGTATTTTACAACCCATAAATCTGGCACATATCATTTCCAAATTATTGATGAAAAGAAAAAATAATATCATTGGGAAAAAACAAACAATGTGTGACTGGCAGTTGTAGGCAGGCCCGGCTTTAGGCCGTTTTGACCCATTGCTGCAAATTGAGCCCCGCGCTTGGCAGGGGCCCCTTAATTTACATTCAAATTTATATTAATGGTAATAGTTGTTTTTTGTAAAAAAAAATAAATTAGAAGAAGGGGACTCGCACAAGATTTTGTTAAATCGGGCGCCACAATTTGTAATGCCGGACCTGGTTGTAGGTCAGTGAATCGGCCAGACAACTCACTGCAGTATAGGTCACCTGGTTGTAGGGGTCAGAATCATTGGCCACACAACTCACTAGGTATAGGGTCACCTGGGTTGTAGGGGTCAGTGAATGGGCCTAACAACCTACTGGGTATAGGTCACCTGGTTGTAGGGTCAGTTAATGGGCCTCACAACGGCACCAATTATTATAGGTCACCTGGTTGTAGGTCAGTAAATCATTGTGACAACTCACTAGGTATAGGGTCGCTCTAGTTAATGAACACCCGTACGACTGAATTTTTTTTAAGATTTGAAAGATAGGTTGGGGAGTTAATCGATCGATAGATAAAATAGATTTAGAGGTTGAGAGAGAGAGAGAGAGAGAGACAGAGAGAGAGACAGAAAGATAGACAGGGAGAGAGAGAGAGAGGCGAGAGAGAGAGAGAGGCAGAGAAAGAGAGACAGAGAGACAGAGAGAGAGAGACAAAGAGAGAGACAGAGAAAGAGACAGAGAAAGAGAGAGAGAGAGAGAGAGAGAGAGGGAGAGAGAGAGAGACAGAGAGAGAGAGAGATAGAGAGAGACAGAGAGAGAGAGAGACAGAAAGATAGAGCAGAGAGAGAGAAAGAGAGAGAGAGAGAGAGACAGAGAGAGAGGGAGAGAGAGAGAAAGAGAGAGAGAGAGAGAAAGAGAGACAGAGAGAGAAAGAGAGATTTAGAGAGAGAGATAGAGATATAGATATATATATGAGAGAGAGAGATAGATAGATAGAGTAGAGTAGATAGATAGATAGATAGATAGATAGCTAGAGATAGATAGATAGATAGATAGAAAGATAGATGAGAGTAGATGAAGAGGGCTTAGCATTAAACATGTAGGCACTACTATGTGTCTGTGACTACACCTGGAACCCCCGCCAATTTCCACAAGTAGCTGTGACCTGCTGAATCCACATGGAGTGACCTAATTTGTTCCACACTGATCGGAAATAGGAAGATGGTCATCTCTATTCCATTTTTTTTTTTGTATAAAAAAATAGAAAGAATCCAGTTCTTTACAATATTGATTTTTTTTTGACATTCAGCAGACGAAATCGAATCGGGTCTGCATTTTAACAGAAGTATTTTAGGCCAATTGGAGAAACGCATGAAATTAGATTTAGCCAGTGAGATATATTGAGGAGATTAGTTTTTATTTAATATTTTCTGCGCTAAACCCGATTGATTATACGGCAGCTGTATATATTGCACATAATTAACCTATCGTGATACATATCCAATAGACATAAGTATGATTTGTGATAGACATCCAATAGGCATGCTAAGATTCGTGATAGACATCCAGTTGACATATTATGATTCGTGATATACATGGTATGATTAGTTTGAACTTTATATTTCCATTGAGTTGTTGCCTTCACATGATGTTTGCGTGTTGCAAGTGCATTCAAGAATTGGCTCTTCATGTGTTCGGTTCTTGGATTATTTTGTTTATGACAACGTACTTGTATTTTTGTTATAAAAGTGTTTGTTTTGTGTGTTTGTTTTAATGGATTGCCACGTCTATGGGTTTCTAAAAAGTGCTGTCATTTTTGGGGGGGCATTGAAAAAGATAGAAATTTGGGGCCACTGGGAGAAAAAAATGTTATGAAAAAATCACCTTAAAATCGATTACTAGAATCCTTAATAATCTTTGACAACCAGGTCTCCCACCCTTTTCTTTGATACCTGTTCAACTCAACTTAGGGGTATTCGCAACCACTGTTTGCCCATGAATGACACGATGAATAAACCGTCGAAATGCGATAATAGTGACTTAGTTGTAGTCTCCTCTCTGTTGATTGTATTTGTTGGTTCACTGCTTTTTTGTACGATGTTTGATTTCCAAACATGGCGTACATGGATGGGTACAGACGATAGGTAGAGTCACAGGTAGAGACATGGTGAACATAGGTAGAGTCATAGGTGGAGACATGGGTACAGGCACATAGGTAAGTGTCAGGGTACAGGCATGGCGGTTACAGACATAGGTAAGAGTCATAGGTAGAGACATGGGCACAGATTGGTAGAGTCATAGCAGTAGGACATGGGTGCGGCACATAGGTGAGAGTCATAGGTGGTAAGCTGGGTACAGACTAGGGCTGTACCGGGAATCCGATTCCGGTTCCTGTTAAGGCGGATTCCGGACAGTTTTAACAAATCCGGTTCCGATTCAGGTTCCCGTTAAAATGTGCCCGATTTAGGTCGTGATTCTTCTTTGTTGTTTGAAATCTGTAAGAAATTTTTTTAGCGCAACATAATTTTGAAATATTTAGGGCCTATACAATTAAATTAAAACAATAACCTCCCTTTGCTTTTCCAAAACTACAATAACGTCGATCGCTTTTAGTTCTATATATACGTACAAATATATTAAAAAGGAAGATTTGAATCGTATTTAGTCTAGTACACGGGTCGGCAACCTGCGGCTCACAGCCGCATGCGGCTCTTTTCGATGTCAAGTTGCGGCTCTTTCGATGTCAAATTGCGCCCTAATCAAATACCATAATATTGAAACAACAAATTTAGTGACTCTTTAAAAACTGAGAAAATTGTAAATTATAACTTTAGGCTATTCCGTCTCAAAAGGTTGCCGACCCCTGGTCAGTGGCGCAACCAGCAAAAAGTGCTGGGGGGCTCATATATTAAAAAAGACAGTTTGAAAGTCTTTTTATTAACTTTATATAGTAAAATATGTATTGATGATTTGGTCTGGGGGGGAGGCTAGTCTATAATACGACACCTTATCTTCCGCTACTTTAGATTCCGTGTTTGCTATAAACTATATTGAGCTATCAAAGTTTAACTTCTTTAAAGAGCAGACAACGATCTATTTTTGGGTGTTTACATTTATAATTTATTTTTTCACATTTTTAATTTAGTGGATTTTATCACGATTTGGATGAAATTCCTCGATATTTAAATAAATAACTTGAAGATACATCTATCTTTTTTATGTTATACGAGAAATTACTACTTCGTTCGGAAAAATTACTATTTAATTCGGTAAAATCCGGTTCCTGTTCCGATTCCGGCAGGATTCAAATTTTAAATCCGATTCCGGTTCCGATCCTGCAGGATCTAAAATTACAATCCGGTACAGCCCAGTACACATGTATAGGTAGAGTCATAGGTGAGAGAACATGGGTACAGACATAGGTAGAGTCATAGGTAGAGACATGGGTACAGATATAGGTAGAGTCGGCAGGTACAAGTAAGGGTACAATAGGTAGAGATATAAGTGAAGACATAGGTAGAGTCATAGGTACAGTACAGGTGAAAGATATAACTAGAGACATGGGTACAGGCATAAGGTATTGACATAGGTGGTGGAGACATGGGTACAGACATTAAAAATAGATGACAGGTAGAGTCATAGGTAGAGACGTGGGTACAGGCGGTACATACAAAAAGGATATTGATCTTTGAAAGTCGCTTACCTGACTTTCTCCTCCATTCCTAAAAAACTTAAAGGACAAAAGAGGGTGAAGAATAGAAGGAAACTTGCTGGCAATGTTGATGTGTTTCAAATTGAATTAATTCCACGTCCTGTGGGAATGCAAATGATGTCACTCACATCATTTCATATTTACGTGTATTCAATATTTCATGCATCAGTGGATAGATGATATAACAACACAGACATGCTTTAAAATCTTAAGCAAAT
>JAGDYQ010000145.1:1138009-1231493 GCA_021962125.1 Bulinus truncatus | reverse complement strand
TGACCCTAGGCAAAGGAACATTTGGGAACCCTAGGCAAAGGAGCATTTGGGGACTCTAGGCAAAGGAAAATTCGGTGACCCTAGGCAAAGGAAAATTTGGGAACGCTAGGCAAAGGAACATTTGGGGATCCTATGCAAAGGAACATTTGGTGACCCTAGGCAAAGGAAAATTTGGGGACCCTAGGCAAAGGAACATTTGGTGACCCTAGGCAAAAAACATTTGGGGACCCTAAAAAAGGAACATTTGGGGATCCTTTGCAAAGGAACATTTTGGGGACCCTAGGCAAAGGAACATTTGGGGATCCTATGCAAAGGAACATTTGGTGACCCTAGGCAAAGGAAAATTTGGGGACCCTAGGCAAAGGAACATTTGGTGACCCTAGGCAAAAAACATTTGGGGACCCTAAAAAAGGAACATTTGGGGATCCTTTGCAAAGGAACATTTTGGGGACCCTAGGCAAAGGAACATTTGGGGACCTTAGGCAAAGCAATATTTGGGGACCAAAGGCAAAGGAACATTTGGGGATCCTAGTCAAAGGAACATTTGAGGACCCTAGGCAAAGGAACATTTGGGGATCCTATGCAAAGGAACATTTGGTGACCCTAGGCAAAGGAACATTTGGGGACCCTAGGCAAAGGAACATTTGGGGACCCTAGGCAAAGGAACATTTGGTGACTGTTACGGGTTCTTTTAGTAGTTATTCCTTAATTATTGCTAGGTTTCCTAGAACACATTCACATAAACAGATAAGCGGAAACAACAACAAAAAAAACAGGTACAACATAATGGTATTGCAATTAATAAAATCCATGTATATTTACAGGGCGAGAAAACACATGTCAACCACAATGTTAAAACTGGTAACAATAAATTTACAACACAAAATTATTATGCGAAACCTAGGAAGGTATAATTCCATTACTCATGAAAATATCCACAGGCCGTTACAGTTGCCCTTACACAGAAATTCAAATCTCACAGTAGGGTAATGCAAGAAGAAATTAGTATACCCTTATGACTATCTTTAACACTAATCAATTACTATTTAGCCATATTTAGCATCGAAAAATTATTGAACAAACTAAGTAACGTAATAACCCAATTTTACCTTTTTTTCAACAACAAATAAACTGGTCAATTACAAAATAAAACAAAACCACATATTCACCAATATACATAATCAAAATCATAAAAAAAACTAACAGGTTATTTAATTAGAAACATTAACCAATACTGGTACATATGAAATAAGGATGTCACGAGGTACAGAATCAATCTATTTTACCATATGCTCCCGCCAGTCGCAATTTAAATCCCTCTCCCTGCCTTGACAGAACCCATATCTCGGCTTTCTCATTTGATAACACTCGTTATTAACCCGATTATTTCTTGCTACTGACTTAGAAGTGAAATACTGACCAGGGTAATGAGGCCTAAAGCATTGCTCTACCCTTCGTCTACCATATAAATCTTCACCTGTATTTCTATAACAGTACCTGAGATAATTATCCCCATGACACTTGTAGTTCATTCTTCTACTATCATGATATTGTCGGTCATATCTACTCCTATACAGAAACACATCATTCTTACCATATCTACATTGTGTCTTCATTTGCCCATACTTCAACAAACTCTCATTTTCGCAACATTTCCTTCTTACATCAAATTATCGTCTAATTTTATAATCACATTTGTTTGTCCTATTATGTTTTACTGGCATGTCGCTATTATAACTGTTGTTCTTCCTAACAATTATTATTCTACGAGTCTGATGCTCAGGTTTAAATCTCCTTCTCTGCCATTGATCACATTCTCCCACTGACTGACTTAGACCAGCTATAGGTTTACTAACACGCACAGGAAAAGTTGGTTTTTGTTGTGGTGTCTTCCCAAAATGATCATTTTGTTTACAAACAGACTCTATAACAGGGAACTTTATTCTATCACATTTCTCCTTAATTATTGTTCCATCATTACTACAACTTTTGGTCTGATTAGTGACTTCTTCAATAAATTTAACTTGACCAATGTCCTTTTTTACATCCTTGATCTCAACTGTTGAGCTCACTAAATCTATTTTACTAACGATGGCCTTCAAACCCTCTTCTATTTTAGGCTGTGATGCAGCGATTAAATCTATCGATTCTAATTTGATCAGGATACTGTGTAACAACTTCTCTACCGAACCTAGTCTAATTGACAAGTTATCTATTTTTAAATTTGTTTCTATTATTTCATCTCGTAATCTCTCTCTGTTATCTAACTGCATATTTACATGTCCTCTACTCTCTCTTTCATCCTCTAACGTCAACTCCTTATTTGTCACCTGTATTCTATCATCACCCTTTGATCTCTCAATTTCTTCGTTATTTCCCTCAAATAAATATAACCCTATTATCGGCTCGTCATCTACTAATGGCAGATTTTTCCCTTTCAATTGCCTCTCGTGAAATGCCTTTGCAAATTCTTCTCCCGTAAGACCCAACCACCAAATCGTTTCAATTTTACTACCTGAACTTGGCATCTCTTCTAATCTATCTTCCCTCTCTTTATTATTTGTCTCTATTACCCAAGCTTGTAAGTCATCGCCAGTATACCCAAGAGCCTTACCAGTTTCTATCAAAGCTGCCAAATTTTCCATGGCACTGTAAACAATATTCACCAGCAAATAGAAATAAGTAACAAAAAAAATTAACAGAAGATCGCCACTGCTAATTAAAATCAATAGTGAAATAAGAACAATGAACTTAAATAAATGTTATAGCTGTTCCAGGTAAACCCTATTTTAACCTCCACTGTATTTAACAAAAAACGAAGTACAGAATTTTACCAGGAACAGTGAACAATTAAGTTACATTAAAACAATCTTACGAAAAATTCTAAATAAATACAACTAATATTGACCTGATAAAATTACTCAAAGGAAAGAGAAGATAACACCAAAAAAACCAACGTATACTAAATCAGCAGAGCTAAGTACCTAAATCATACTCACAAACTCCTCACCAAACAGCAACATAGTCATACTCACAGATGCCAAAAAAATTATACAGTCTGCAGGATCCTCACTACACTCAATTAACCCAGCTCAGAACAGCTCTTCATAAATTGACCCAAAACTCAAAGGAAACAGTTCTGCAATGGATACCAGGACACACCAAGGTAGATGGCAATGAGGTTGCTGACCAAATGGCAAAATCTGGCAGCAAAAAAATACAGGTGGATGTCCCTCTGGATGCGGAAGAAATGAAGGGCTGTATAGGTGAACGGATCCAGCAGGAATGGATGAGGAATCACCCAGATCATGACAAAAACGACCCCTATTATAATATTCCCAGACAAGCTCAAAATATTATCTTCAGACTCAGAACTGGGCACAACAGATTAAGACAACACATGTTCCGAAGGCTAGGCATTGGAAACAGTGAGGACTGCCCATGTGGGATGTCTCCAGAGAATGCAGAACATGTTCTCCAAACATGCCCTTTACATGACACAGCTCGCAACAGGTTCTGGCCACAGATGACCTCCTTCAATCAAAAACTTTATGGGACCTGGATGCCACCGTGCAGTTCATCATAACTATAGGCCTGGTCGTTTGAAATCCTCCATAATCATATATCGAGAACAAAGAAGAAGAAGAAAAAGTACCTAAATAATGGAAATTGAATAATCAAAATAATTAACCTAAATGCAAGTGTTTTAGTTGTTCCAAGTGGACCCTATTTCAACCTCCACTGCATTCGAATCAATACAGAATTCCACTAGGAACAAGCAACAAATACATTAGCAGGTTACGATTAATGTTTATGAAAAATAATAAAATAAAACAAAATTAAAATGTTAACTTAGCTGCAGCTTCCTGACCCTCTTGCAGAATTGATGACATTAATATAGCTTCATTCGAAATTTAACTCTAATGTTATTAGTTTCTGATTTATTTTATTGTTTGTTGTTTTTTAATTAAAATAATATTGTCAATAATCCAATATTGTAAATGCACCACAGTAAATACCAGTCTTGAGACTCAATCGGATCCGTAATCCACACAGTTAGCTCACTATACAGCAATTAGTTTCATCTCAGCCCAACAGTAATCTCAGTTGTTGCACATCAACATCAGTTTAAAGGCAAAAATGAACTATTCAAAATGTCGACAAGACCAGTACTTTAAAGGCAGCCTACTCAGCAACAATAACTTCTATCACAGCTGTACGACAAGTTAAACATTCATGCCGTAGCTCACTTATATCCACCGAAGAAGAAAATACTCACAACGTCGTTTGAATTGACAGCAATTTTCACAATAGAGCTTGTTAGAATAGATGGCGCTGTATATCATTTAATCTCATTTCCGGCATGTGATTTTGACGAGAATCACATGGGAGTCACTTCCGGCGTACAAGTGCGTTCTAGCAATAGTGATTGTATAGAGGAGAAGGCAACATTTAAAACAGTTTATTTCATAAAATGGTCTCTTTTTTAAGTAAGAATACGTTTTATTTTCTATAACTAGAAACACAATAACTAAATTAATGTATAGTTTTCTAAAATTGTCTTGAAAATTCCTAAAGATCAAAATAAATGCATGGTGTAACATAACATGGTCATGGCAAGTTTGTTTGTAATGTGTACGCAACGTTCTGCTGTGTGATTGTAAAAAAAGAAATTTCACGAAATGGTCCATTATTCAAACAAAAATATAATTATAATAGTTTTTTTTAAAGTGACATGCCACAGTGATAAGTTCTGACATTAATACAAATTAAATTAGCTTAATTATTTATCCGTCATGTTCGCTATGACTCAGTATAGGGCTGTATTTTCGGCCAAGCTAAGGCTAAGAACGTGAACGTCGTTTCATGTGGTTATAACTTAAATGTCATGATATTTATAAAAAAAGCTATGATATAGTAGTTTAAATTAGCTAAATTGTTGTTGCAACATTTAATAATGCAGTCATCATAACTTAAAAGGTCATTTAGTAAATAGTAATAAGGACCATAAGGCTGAGCACTAAGTCTAAGTGTTAAAGCAAGGCTTAACTTAAACCTAAGCATAAATAATAAAAGCTGTGAAAATTATTTTTTTTATCAATAGTTAAACTTTTTTGTTAGAAAAATGTATTTATTATTATAAATAAATGATAATTTTATTGCTGAGAAAAAGCTTTTTTTTGCTACATGGAGAAAAAAGATAATTATTTTTACAATGCATTAAGAAAAAAATAAAATTGGTACAAATACTCTTTATTTGATCAATGAACATTTTTTTTTCTATTTTACTTAGGCATCTTATGAACACAAACTAATGCCTTGACTGAAGTGTGCAAAATCTGAACATGCAGAGTGTATAAGGAAGCCTGCAGTGGAACCCCCAAGGCCTGAGAAAAATCGACCGCCCAAAGACCACTTGGAGAAGGTCTTGCGAGCAGGAGATGAAAAGCTGCAAACAGACATGGAGGGAATTGAAAAAGGCCCCCCCAAAACAGAGTGCTCTAGAGAGTGGTTGCAGAGGTCCTTTGCTTCGCAAGAAGTTCAAGTAAGTCAAGATTGTATAAATGGGGATGGGTGGTCGAGTGGTGTAGAATGCTTGAATGTTGACCAGAGGGTCCTGGGTTCGAATCTCACTGAGACCCTTTGGATTTTCAGGTGAAAGTCCCCAAGTCCACCTAGCGTTATATTGGTACCTGACTTTAAGTTGGGGGAGTAAAGGCGGCTGGGCATTGTGCTAACCACACCATCCCTTTATATGCCAAAGTTACTGAAACACTTCATCTGCCCCAATGAGCCCTTAGGGGCTTAAGATTGTATAAAGCTGATTTAGTTGACATGTCATAGGGATTTGCTCAGTGTGTTGGAACTAGAAGGGATCTAACTTGTGTTTGTCATTAATTATGTACCAGTACATGAAATTTAACTAATTATGCATTGTAATAAAATTTGTTAGAAACAGAAAATTACATTGGTCTCTGTATACAGATAAATAATTTAATATAATATTAGCTAAATTAAAAGCAATAGAACCATATTTACAGGCAATTTGTTTTTGCTTGGATTCCCAATAGTCAGAATTATAGATCAGTAATGACTTTGAGCTATGGCGTTAATTATAAACCTTTATTATAAAATCATAAATGTGCTGATATTTACTAAAACTAATTCACGTTGATTACATTCTTTTTTCTAGACATACTTTGTTACTGGTGCAAAGCTCAAAAGCTTCATTTCTGCCAAATGACTATGGTATCAGGAAGGATCAACCTTTACGATTCAATGTCTTTTTTTTTTTGGTAAATGATTTGTATAAAAATATTTATTGAATACAGTGTTGAATATTTTACGAATATTATTTGTAATCTAAAGCACCAGTAAAAACCATAAAACTTGATGACCAATGATTAGTGTGATTTATTTTAAAACAAATGAAATATAAAGTTATTCAATTAATTATAATGTTAACACATTTTTATTGTTAAAATTAAAGATAAAATCCAGCATGTTCGTTCTGTTTAGGAGTTGGGCAGGTGTTAGTACAGTGTAGAGCAAAGCAGAGGCGCAACTAGACCAAACTTTAAGGGGGGGGGGGAATCTCTTGTATTAAAAAATCACATTTTTTATATATTTTATTTTAAACAAATTTTGGACTAATCTTTTAGTTTTTTTTATTTCGGAGGGGGCAAATGCCCCAGTGCCGCCCCCTAGTTGCGCCACTGGAGCAAAGTTCACCAAGCTTTATGTAAGCATCTGACATATTTTGTGGAAGCAAAGCCATCAGGGCATTGTAATAACAAGACTGAAACTGATGAAATGAGCCCGTGTTCGTTTTTTTTTTTTACATTGATTTTTTTTTAAACAACTTTTTTTTCTCTTTCTAGATAAGTCATCATTTTGTCTTCCTGGTATGAATTTTAAAGAAAGTTTCAAAAGTCCAAGAATTCCATTATTTGCTGTTATGTCCATCAAAGATTGAGACTTTCTTAATGGATTTGTTAAGAATTGATTATGTGTAGTATGTTAACAAGATAATTGCTAATAAATATTAACAGCTGTAATATGTGAAGTGTTTTTTTTTTACTGTTGTGACTGAATTTGTATTATTTATTAGACACACAGTGTTTTACAGTTATGTTTACACAAATAAAACATTAGCAATTGCACACATCAAACTTATTCATCAAGTGCACAATAAGAGACAATTCTTTTTCTGTATTGTTAAAGCTTTATTTTAATTACTTAATATTTACTGAATGTAATGCTAATTCAACTTTATGATCAGGCAGGATGTCTATCCTATACTTGTGAAATGCTGTCATTTGGCTGGCTTTGCACATTTCAATCAACGCTTTAAGACTGAGAGTTGTGGCTATACTTCAACTTTTGAAGACCTATTAAATAAAAAAATTGAGGCACCTAAAGATGGGTGCATTAAAACAGGCATCACTTTTAAATTACTCAGTAAATTACTGAAAAAAAATTATCATTTAAGCCATATAATATAAAATACAAATACTATAAATAATTATGTAAAAATAATAAAATCAAATTAATAATATGTGCTATACAATAGACTCGATAGTGATTTTTACCTCAATCAGAAAGTACTTACTGTCACAAACAGTTGTCACAGCTTTGGGATTTGGTAACTTTGTCTTAACCATTCTTTGAACTAAAAAATAAAACAGATATTTGCAACATAACACAATATACAAATAAATAAAAATTTCAAAAGTTGAGATAATTATTTTCTTAGCTTTAGCCCCTTCTATGTCCATATCTATCATTTAGACTTTAGTTAGAATGTTAGACTAATACAATACTATCAACTTAATCAAGTATTATTCATATATGAAGTGGCTCAAAAATGTTACTTCATACCCTGATCAGACTAATCCATGTTTAAAATCTCATTACTGTTAGTCTCTAGCTCGATGACTCAGTCAAAGGCTGGACTCAAAAGACTTATTTCAATCATTTGCATCTATCTGCTTGGACGGCTTGCTATCGATCGGCATGAATCATTTGAATGTATTGCCAATGGAATAGTATGACTATGTTTGTTCTTTCGCCTTGGCTAGAAATCAATCTTCAACAAACCTACTATTGGTTAATGTTTGCTACATATATATGGGTGTTTTATTACACTGTATTGTGTCTTTTCCGACTAAATGTCAGTAGAGTACACGTCTCTTGGTATGTATCCATGTTACTATTACGGTATGTTATACTCATTGTTCCGATATTGTTGATTTTGTTTCGGAGACGAAAATCGTTTCATACCATCAATATCAAACAGTTAAGCTACCAGATATACATGTCCTAATGGAGCAATGTGCCTTTTTCACTAGAAAAATCAAATTTCTGTAATAAAACAACGATCAAATGTCATCCAACTCTATATAAGTTATTGAGAAAAAATGTTTGTTTGTACGCCCGATGTGTGCGCATCGAGTTGCGCAGTCATGCGCAGTCTAAACAAATCTATTTTTAGTAATCTTTTGTTTTTCTAACAAGCTCCATAACTCCTTACTCCGCAGTCACGAGTTCACGTCGGAGGTACCATAAATGTTACGGGTTCTTTTAGTAGTTATTCCTTAATTATTGCTAGGTTTCCAGAACACATTCACATAAACAGATAAGCCAACAGATGAGTCAACACTTATTAATGTAAAGTATACAAATAACTGAACTTTATTTAAACTACTCGTGACTGCACGACTATCTCATACAAACTCTAATACAACACTGACTAAAACTAAATTAAACTTCTTTCTCGATCGACTGCTCGCCCCCCGAATGTCGAGGGAAGGGAATAGGGGGAGGGGTGTTTCCGACATCAAAGCCTGACTCCTGGGTTTTCTCTGAGTCCGGTAGGGCTTTGATCCTGGTCAGTGGCCAGAGGTGCGAAGTCGCACCTTCGTCCAGCTAACGTCCAGCTTCCGAGCGCCTGGTAGCTTTGATCACGCTCCGCTGACCACAGATCTAACGGGGGTGGGGATGAGGGTAACATAACATGGGGTAGCTGTGATGTGGGGGGGGGTGCGATCGTAACAGTGACCCTAGGCAAAAAACATTTGGGGACCCTAAAAAAGGAACATTTGGGGATCCTTTGCAAAGGAACATTTTGGGGACCCTAGGCAAAGGAAAATTTGGGGACCCTAGGCAAAGGAATATTTGAGGACCAAAGGCAAAGGAACATTTAGTGATCCTAGTCAAAGGAACATTTGGGGATCCTAAAAAAGGAACATTTGAGGACCCTAGGCAAAGGAACATTTGGGAACGCTAGACAAAGGAACATTTGGGAACGCTAGGCAAAGGAACATTTGGGGATCCTACGCAAAGGAACATTTAGTAAACCTAGGCAAAGGAACATTTAGGGACCCTAGGCAAAGGAACATTTGTTGAACCTAGGAAAAAAACATTTGGGGACCCTAAAAAAGGAACATTTAGGGATTCTTTGCAAAGGAACATTTTGGAGACCCTAGGCAAAGGAAAATTTGGGTAGGCAAATGAACATTTGGTGATCCTAGTCAAAGGAACATTTGGGGACCATAGGCAAAGGAACATTTGGGCACCAAAGGCAAAGGAACATTTGGGGACCCTAGGCAAATGAATATTTGGTGATCCTAGTCAAAGGAACATTTGGGGATCCTAGGCAAAGGAACATTTGGGGACTCTAGGCAAATATATTACCGAGGCCAACTGGTGTAAATATTGGGCCCCTACAAATCTTTGACAGCTGTGAATACCACCTGCCACCACCCTCCCCCCCCCCCCCCCCGTTTTAGTCATTTTATACTGAGGCTCCGACAGCATGCTTAGAACGACGCCCTTGTATTAAGGCTACCAAGTGGAGGCGCCTTTAGAAGTAGGGGGTGAGTCTAGTCAGTTTCCAAGTGGCTGCCTATGAAACGGCTCTGGACAAGCACACATGCACACACACACACACACACACACACACCGATATATCAAACGAATACACATTTAAAGAGAGAACAAGTGAGACAGGCACAAATGCAAAGAAATTGGGAGAGGGGAAAGAACAAGAGGAAGTTATTAAAAAGGAGTGTAGGTGACGACGAACAGAGAGAAAGAGAGAGAGACAGAGAGAGGGAGAAAGAGGGGAAAAGAGAAGGAGAAAGAGAGGGAGATAGAGAGAGGGAGAAAGAGGGGAAAAGAGAAGGAGAAAGAGAGGGAGATAGAGAGAGAGAGAGAGAAAGAGAGAGAGAGAGAGAGAGAGAGGGAGAAAGAGGGGAAAAGAGAGGGAGAAAGAGAGGGAGATAGAGAGAGAGAGAGAGAGGGAGAAAGAGGGGAAAAGAGAGGGAGAAAGAGAGGGAGATAAAGAAAGAGAGAGAGAGAGAGAGAGAGAGTGAGTGTGTAAGAGAGAGATAGATATGAAAAAGTGTTTACAAATAGATTTTAGATTGATATAACGAGATGGAGAGAAATTTAAAACTAGGGTTGGGAAGAGTCCTGTTACGTCTTTGTTAATAGAATGCATGCAGACCCTCTCCGGGCTAACTCCAGCCAACCCACACACAATCCACCCCACACTGACTGATCGTTGTGGTGATTAGGTTTAAGTGATTACCTGGTGCTTTGCTTTCAGGTGATAGGGCGGTCTCTCAGTCATTTATATTTCTGTGAACTACCATTAAGCTACGCTAACTATAATAGATCTTTACTTAATGAAAGGTGCTCGAATTATTGGATAAACACAGTCGCAAGTCAAGGGCATACAAGGTCTTTTACTCAATTTCAATCTGTTGATTATCTCAAAATCAGACCAAAACTATGGTGAAAGACGTACATTAAGATGACAGAAGTAAAGTGGCGTCACAGTAAAGTGGCGTCACAGTAAAGTAGCGTCACAGTAAAGTAGCATCACAGTAAAGTGGCGTCACAGTGAGTAGCGTCACAGTAAAGTAGCGTCACAGTCAAGTGGCGTCACAGTAAAGTAGCGTCGCAGTAAAGTGGCGTCGCAGTAAAGTGACGTCACAGTAAAGTGGCGTCACAGTAAAGAAGCGTTACAGTAAAGTGGCTTCACAGTAAAGTAGCGTCACAGTAAAGTAGCGTCACAGTAAAGTAGCGTCACAGCAAAGTGGCGTCACAGCAAAATAGGGTCACAGTAAAGTGTTGTCACAGCAAAGTAGCGTCACACATTTTAGTTTTCTCGCCTAAACAGGTTTTGCCGCAAGGACAAATTGTTTATCTTTTAATACTGGACCAAGACCGTTTTTTTTGGGATTCCTAGATTCTTAAATTGCCAATGTATATCATGGCTTCGACTAACAATGTCATGGAGTAGATGGATAGATTGATAGGTACATGTACATTGAAAGATAGATTGATAGGTACATGTACATTGAAAGATAGATTGATAGGTACATGTACATTGAAAGATAGATTGATAGGTACATGTACATTGAAAGATAGATTAATAGGTACATGTACATTGATAGATTGATAGGTACATGTACATTGAAAGATAGATTGATAGGTACTTGTACATTGAAAGATAGATTGATAGGTACATGTACATTGAAAGATAGATTGATAGGTACATGTACATTGAAAGATAGATTGATGATTGGATAGATAGATACATTCATACACAGTGATGAATGGATATATGCAGTAACAGGTGGATACATGAATGGATTGCAGCATACGAATTGATAGATACATTCATATATATATATATATATATATATATATATATATATATAGATGGATAGATATATAGATGGATAGATAGATATATAGATAAACTCATACAATAATAGATAGATTGATGGATGGTTACATACATTGAAAGATGGATCTATTGATGGAAAGATAGAAATATACATAAATAAATAGATGTATGGATTGATAGAAATATGTATTGGCAGATATATTGATGTGTACAAAGATACATGGGGTCATTCACCTGCTACAATTCGCCCCATAGTTTGCCCCTCAGTTCGCCCCACAGGTCGCCCTGTCCCCTTGATCGTTTCAATATTTTTTTCTTCTTTTCCCTATAGCTCGCCACGATTTATCGTCGTCCAATCGAATACCTCTATTTATCACGTGACTGTTTCTCACCCAACGATCGTAAAGTCTGCTAGACCATTGTTTGACGCGACGCCGGTCTGTCTCGTTCTTTTGTTGGTACTGACAATTCAAATGACAATCAATGGGAGAAAAATAAAAGATATACAATAAGTGATCAGGTGTGTGAGTTGGTGGGGGGGGGGGGGGGACAACATTCTCGATTATGTTGATATCTAGAAAGCCGAATTATGACGAACATAGAGGATGAGTCTTGAACAAATAGGTCATTATATCCATTCGGGCGACACATGTGACCCTGTCGTACTTTAAAGCGGTGGTCCCCAGCCCCCCGGGCCGAGGCCCCGTACCGATCCGTGGATCAAATGGTACTGGGCCGCCCAAGAAGCGTTAAATTATTTCTTTTTTTTTTTTTGTATTTCCCTCGGGATTGTGCAACTTTCCTTGGACGAGACGCTCACCGGGAGCTGGGCGGCTGTGAGCGACAGAGGCATTGTAAATCAAAATAATCTAAAATATAAATAACGCTCCCCCCCTCACACCCCCTCCCCCCCTACAGCGGACCGCGATTAAATTATCCGTGGGGAGAAAATGACCACTGCTTCAAAGAACCCGATGTCAGCCACGGTGACACTTGATGCGTAATAATAGACACTTTGTTTTTTGTATTGGTTTTTGTTCGAATGTTCTGGATGTCTAGCTGGGATGTAAATCTAGGAGGCCATCATCATGACAACGGAGGTCAGAAATCTTATCTAATGGCACTCATGTTATTTATAGGAAATTTATGAAAAAAATTTGATGAACAAAATTTGATGAACAAAATTTGATGAACAAAATTTGATGAACTAGATTGGATGAATGTAGTTTGATGAACTAAATTAAAAAAAAAAGTAATGTTCACTTAGCCTTAACGGGCCATCGGGGCAGATGAAGTGTAGAGTTCATCTGTTTCTATAAACTCGGCATATGAAGGGATTGTGGTGGTTAGCACAACACCCAGCCGCCCAACTTTAAGTCAGGTACCTATTTAAAGCTGGGTGGACTTGTGGGACGACTTTGCACCAAATTCGCCTGGAGAAATTCCGCGGGCCGTGGTTCGAACTCAGGACTCTCAGGTCGACAGTCGAGTATCTACACCACTCGGCCACCCGTCCACAGTACATATACTAAAATTGGAAATTTGATCAACTAAATTTCTAAAACAGACATCCAGAGACGTTTCTCGGCATTTCGGGAGCCTCAATCTTCTTGAGATCTTTTGAGGGGCCCTAGTCAGATCCTTCAAGATATTTTTGTGTGTGGGCCCTTCGCAAACGGACAAAACGGGCCCCCGTCAGCATATGTTAATACGGATTAATAAGGAAAGGTGCTCCCCCCCCGGTTCTGTAGAAAATTGCCCCAGGCGATGTTCCAGTCAGTCTATCAATAAGAACGGCTACACAGACATACACAGGCTAGCAACAAAACTAATAATAGATTCAGGTTTCGATTGTCGCGAAGGCCGGTATGCAGATCTGAACGAGACATTCGATCAGGACGACCAGGGCCGCTTTATCATATAGACACAGTAGGCACTATGCCTAGGGCTTAAGGACTTTTCAAGGGCCTTTGAAAGCCAGAATGGAAAAATAAGTGCCGGTGCATTCTTGAAAAGTATTTTAAAAAAATGAAATCGGGGAAGGACTACGACTTTGAAAGTGCCTAGGGCCTACGATGACCTTAAAACGACCCTGAGGATAACTCAGTGGTCGTAAAGAGGCCAATTCACGCCCCCCCCCTCGTCCCCTAGTAAAAATAATTACGTAATCAGAAGATATTGAAAATCATGATTAACTTATCGCCAGAATTCCGCAAATTAACACATTCTTGCTGATTAAATAATCATGAAAAGTCCGTACTCTAGGTTATACAAATAAAGGTTTCCCTCAATGCAAAAGTATTGGTCAAATCAAAGTCAGACAACTGAAGGTTTCCCTCATTGCCAAAGTATTGGTCAAATCAAAGTCAAACCAAAACTGTAGTAGAGTATGACGTACATTAAGGTTACAAAAGTAAAGAACGGCCCCTAACAGGTGATTCTTCTAACGGCTCCAGAAAAAAATGACGTCCCTATCTCGGGGGGGGGGGGGGTCCTCAAAATTGAACAGAGTGGTGTTGTTGTGCTCACGTTTGTACGCTACGTGACCCAGAGTTTGACCTGACATTGAACCTGTACGACTGGACAACTGGGAATCATCCAATGAGTCGTTGTGTATGTACAAATGTAGACAAAATGAAACTCTTTGATGTGTCTATTTTAATTCCGTTTCTCAGTTGTGTTTGGAAAGTCTCAGTAGTTAGAAAATAGTGGAAACGTATGAAACATTCTCGTGATAAAGAGCTGTGCTGTGCTGCAATGCTGTGTTGTAGGAAGCTCAGAAACTCGAAGCAGATACACGTGTGTTTGTGTGTAGTACGACACAGAACTGGATTCGCAGAACATTTATAGTATATGTGTGTACGTAATTCTAATTTCACAGTGGATTTTCGACTGAATATGGTTGATAGGTCGGTCAAGCACATTCTTTGAGTTCTAAAGTAAGTGTTTTAACATCTTTTTTTCAAAATATCACAAGTAATGCAATGATCTACAGAATGTCTCCTCTATAACCAACACAATGACCTACAGAAGGTCACATCTTTAACCAACTCAGTGACCTACATAAGGTCTCCTCTATGACCAACACAATGACCTACAGAAGGTCTACTCTATAACCAACACAGTGACCTACAGAAGGTCTCCACTATAACCAACACAATGACATACATTAGGTCTCCTCTATAACCAACACAATGACCTACAGAAGGTCCCATCTTTAACCAACCCAACAGTACGTAAGTCCTAAGTGGTTCCTTAAATACCTATTGCATCAACAGCAGGGAATGTTCAAAAGTCAGTGCAGATCTGTTTCAGTGATGTCTAGTCTTGAGGGTCTTATACATACAACTTGTCTGTCTATTTATTCACTCTCTAAAACTTTGTTTTAGTTTCCCTGTCTGTACGATGTCTCTAGGTCTGTCTTCTTCCCTGTCTGTACGATGTCTCTTGCCAATCGTCTGCTTGCCAGTTGACAGTTGGTCTCTCTCTCTCTCTCTCTCTCTCTCTCTCTCTCTCTCCCTTTCTATTCATTTCTTTCCTTCCATCTACACATGGTACACAACACTGTCCACCCCATGTTCAACAGAACAGGAAATTCCACGTCCATCGCCTCGTGTTTTGAGACTGACCTGACCAAGATCTGTTGTTATCTTCCCCTGATCTGGTCACTCTAGTCCACTTCTCCCACGGACCATCTCAGTTCAGGTCACATTAACATTTCAACTCCTTGTAACCCCCCCCCCCCACACACACATCCCCACTACCCACAACCATTTAATACTACGATCAAACTGTCACTCTGCTTTCTGTACCGTCCAGTCTCCACTCAGATGTATTAATACCGCTCGCAGTCACACGCTAGTGTATTTAAATTCAAAAACAAAATGGCGGTTCGTTTGATGTCTGTTCTACTCCCTCCAGATTTAGCGATGCTTGCCGAGTTAAGAAACCGGGGAATCCCAATTAAGCCCCCCTACCCCCCCCCCCCCATCCCGTAAGTCTCTGACAACATTTTTCTTTTCCATCTTAAAGACACATCTTCATTGGTTAGCTTTGTCTCATGTTGTCTTTGTGAGATAGAGAGACGGATACAAGAGAGAGAGAGAGAGAGAGAGAGAGAGAAAGAGAGAGAAAGTGAGAGAGTGAGTGAGAGAGAGAGAGAGAGAGAGTATCCATTGTTGACACCTAATTACATAATATTTGACAGCTAGCTGACAATTGAGGCTTCTAACATGCCTCCCTCCTCTTCTGACGTACGGCCTGAGGCGTTCACCCTAGTTGCTACCCCCTTCTCTTTCCTCCCCTTCCCTAAGATCCACTGAGACATAGAGGGGGGGGGGCAGATGAAAATAACACCCCCCTCCCCAACTTGTACAGTTGTATAACGGTTACATTTAAATTGTATTGCTTCATTTCAACTCCCCTTCCCGCCATTTATATAATCCTAGTGTGACCCTCCTGTTTATTTCAATAACCAATTGTCGCCCGCGATTTAAACGTTCGACCACCCGTCAGCTAGGATGTCGTAAGAAAATGATGAACATAAAGATTGACATAAGATGGACATAAAGATGGACGTTAAGATGGACATAAAGATTGAAATAAGATGGACGTATTCAGTTGATTGTCTTACTAACAATGAAAGATAAAACATCGCCAGTAGCACATCTCATGAGCAGGTCACGGTATAACAAAACCAATTTCGCTTTGACCTGTATTTAAAGGTCAAAGGTCAGAAAGATGTGTCAACCCCATCCACCTGTCTTGCATAACGGACACCGCACTTAAATCGTTTATTGTCTGACTGTTTCATATAAATAATAATACATATATATATATATATCTTAATACGAGGAGTGAAATTGGAAAGGCGGCTTTGTGGGTACGTTGTGGGGGTGGGGGGGGAGGAGAAATATTTTTTCCCACGCTTTTTCAATCAATGACCGAAGACATCACAGGAGATCTGTCTTTATGCGAGATTATAAATTGCCAGCGTTAAGACAATTGATGTCTTCAGGCATGGTGTCTTAAAAGTATCGAACGACATGAAATTGATGTCTTCATTTATGGCTTTGCAATCCACTGTTTCCGCCTGTTAAACATAACGCTTGAGGTCGAATGAAGTAAAACAATAACACGAAGGCCTGGCTAATATGGTTGGTAATACAATAACACGAAGGCCTGGCTAATATTGTTGGTAATACAATAACACGAAGGCCTGGCTAATATGGTTGGTAATACAATAACACGAAGGCCTGGTAATATTGCTGTTGATTGAAACGGGTAAAATTGTCTCAAATATCAACCCAGGCAAATCGCCTTTGCTCTTAAAACGTCAGCTGTGAGTCGTATTTTTTTATTTTCATTTTTTTTTTTTGTTTATCACGTGAAATTGTATGCTGGCCTACTTTCGCAGCATCAAACTTTCCACTGTGCCAGACAGGTTTTTCTTCCCAGTATTAATAGAAGTGTGACAGAATCTTATGTCACAGATATAAATTCATGTCACTTTTTTTAATGCTGGTGGACATCGCGTCATAGGTTTCACTTCCGGAAATGGATGACCGTCTGACATCGAGGTCTGTATCGTTGATTGCTTTCTCACAACGATTCTGTAGGAAGAGAGGGAGAGAGAGAGAGAGAGAGAGAGAGAGAGAGAGCAAGAAAGAGAGGGAGAGAAGGAGAGAGAGAGCAAGAAAGAGAGGGAGAGAAGGAGAGAGAGAGAGCAAGAAAGAGAGGGAGAGAAGGAGAGAGAGAGAGGAATATAGAGATATAGACATAGAGAGAGATAGGGGGGAGATAAGGATAGAGAGAGTGATAGAGTGAGAAAGAGTGAAAGAGAGGGGAAGGGGGAGACGTGTAAAGGAAGATATAGATAAAAAGTGATGGAGAGTGAGTGAATGGAAGGGTGGAGATGGAGATAGAGGGTGGAGAGAGATAGCGGTAGAGAGAGAGAGAGAATGGAGGGAGAGGGATAGAGAGAGTGGACAGAGAGAGAGAGAGCGGGGCAGAGAGATAGAGAGAGAGAGAGAGAGAGAGAGAGATAGACTAAGGAGGAGGCAGAGAGAGAGAGTGAGAAAGAGAGAGGAGGCAGAGAGATATAGATAGAGGGGGGACAGAGAGAGACAGAGAGGGAGAGAGACAGAGAGAGAGATAGAGAGAGAGAGATAGAGAGATAGATAGATAGATAGATAGAGAGAGAGAGAGAGAGAGAGAGAGAGAGAGAGAGAGTTGCCAATCAAACTGCCAATCAAGAAAATGTTTCTCAGATGAATGACATCTGTCACTCCATATTTCTTTTTATTTTATTGCTGCCCCTTATGGGAGACAATCCCGTCTCTTCATGTCAATTGCCGATTGTCTTTCTAACAGATTTGCGTCCCTTGCTCATCGTATGTGTATATTTCTTTTTGGGAATGTTCCTGAATCAAAGCAATGCTCAGGGTTATTTTTTGTAGAATTTATTTTAAAATGCTCTTTATATGGAAACAAAATAAGGATAAATATTTGTCTGTGTGATACATTTATTCAGATATATATTCAAACGAGATACTAAATGTATCATTTTATTGATAACTATTTTAGGTGAAGCCATTATTTCAAGCGAAGTGACACATTACAATTTTCTGTCCATCTGTCCGTTCATCCCATCTATCTATCTATCTATCTATCTATCTATCTATCTATCTATCTATCTATCTATCTATCTATCTATCTATCTATCTATCTATCTATCTATCTATCTATCTATCTATCTATCTGTCTGTCTGTCTGTCTGTCTGTCTGTCTGTCTGTCTGTCTGTCTGTCTGTCTGTCTGTCTGTCTGTCTGTCTGTCTGTCTGTCTGTCTGTCTATCTATCTATCTATCTATCTATCTATCTATCTATCTATCTATCTATCTATCATCTATCTATCTATCTATCTATCTATCTATCTATCTATCTATCTATCTATCTATCTATCTATCTATCTATCTATCTATCTATCTATCTATCTATCTATCTATCTATCTATCTATCTATCCATCTATCTATCTATCTATCTATTAATTTACACATATATGTATATATATATATATTTATATATATATATATATATATATATATATATATATATATATATATATATATATATAATACCTTCCTAGGACCTACCTACCTAGATAGATAGATATCATCTATCATGTTAATTGTCTTTTTACTTACTATTAAAAGCTATTTTATTTTTTCTCGAAAATGCTCTATTGTCCCCATTTTGTCTGTCTGTCCGTCATCACCCTATATCTCAGCAACCATAAGTCCTAGACCCATGATGTATATACCATTTTGTAGGTCTTTGCCTGCAATGTGTGCATCAAAATTCCATTTCACGATCTGACCTCTGAGGGCTGAGCATCAGTGTTTTGACCGTTTTTTACTATATAAGCTATATTAATAATTATGTCATTTTCATGGTCCCATTCTACACCTTATACGTTCAATAACTCATTCATTTGGTGCGAAATACTGCGGCATGTAGTTTCACCATGATTGACGTCACACGTGTTCAGAGCTATATCTTTTCGGAAAGTGGTCTAAAATTGGTGCCAAATTCCGTATCTGTGTACTATATTTAGCACCAGTAATTTCCCTTGATTTAAACAAGATTGTGACCTATTCGCCATACATATTTAATTTTATTTAAGAAACTCATCAAATGAAATAGTAAGCTTGGGTTCTAAGTTTAATTGAAAGTATCAGAGTTATGCAACAATTGACCGAGTTTTCGGACGAATAAATGACTACAATTTAGAATGTTTTCAATTATGAGTCCTATTTCAGTGACCACAGACCACTTGTTGTTAGATTTAAGATAAATATTTACTGAAAGCTAACATACGTTCTGATACATAACACGAAAATGCGCTAACACGTCCTGTGTCCAGAATGGAACAGGCTTATTTTACTTGTTTTCTCTTTTGTTCTGTTCTAGTACATTGTAATCAAGTGGGACTTAAAGACGACACACTCTTGACTAAATACACACATACACACAGACAAAAACCCATAATATATATGTATTCATACATACATACGTACATACATACACACTTAACCGACTTATACCGGTGATTACTGGAGGCTATTCGCACACCTTATTATCATACAAATGGGAAAATAAAACAAAAACAGATAAATCATACGCTGACTTCCATGTAGACAAAACACTATTTACCCGTGTGTGGTCTATCAGCCCAACGTCTACTCGTACATCGTCCTAAGCAGTTTATTCCCCCATACAGTGGACACTTTGCTTCCCCTCGATGTTCCCTCTTTCCCCCCACTTTTGTCACGTGATGTCTGAAGTTTAAATGACACGTTTCACCGGACCGCTCTGGATCCCGTTTCAAGTCCAGCTTCCGTTCCATTCTCCACGAGTTCTGCTTAAACTTTCATTAGGTCATGCAATAGATCTTACTCAAATAGAGTCCATCTCTAAATCCTCTCTGACCAAATAGCCCAACTGTTCTTGCGTTACTTAGGTAACTTGGATCACTTGAAATGCTAGATTTCTCCCCCCCCCCTCTTTTTTTCCCTCCTTTTCGACCGGAAACACGCCTTTGTGCGATCTTTTTCTCTGAAGTTATATTTGAAGAAGCTAACATGTTATGGTGTTTAGCTCACTCATGGGCTGAAAGACCAATATTAACAAAAGTGTATTTTACGTAAATTAGAACATTACGACATATACTTATTGTGTTTAAATACAGGATTTAATTTAAACATAAAAAAGAAATACCTTTTGTTTTGTTTGTTTATTAAATACAAATGGAAGATGGAGCCATATTTATTTTTGACATGCTTCGATAATGCTACTAGCTCTGATGCAGATCCGGCCATAGGTCTTTGCAGGCCCTGGTACATTGCAGGGTTTAATGAGCACGGAATTCAATACACATTCATTCTGGATACGGGGCGGTGGTGGAGGGGGGGGGGCTCTCTTAGACAGATAGGGCCACATAATGTTTACCTAATTTGCCTATAAATAAAAAAAAATGAAAGAGTTAAGCTATAATGGTTGTTGGGTAAAAATATAAAATTCATATGAACTACAAACTTACTCTTCGTCTTCCTTTGGCTCTACAGCCCATTTAGGGCCCTGGCCTGCCATACTACTCTTCTCGACTTTTCCCGATCCGTGGTCTTCTTCAGCCACTCTCTAACTCCTATAGCTTTAAGGTCTTTTTCCACCTCCTCTAGCCACCAGCTTCTTGGTCTGCCCTTAGGCCTTTTTTCATTGGGTGTTGCCTTATATATTGCTTTTTGAGTAACTAAGGCTAAGAATAAATCTATCACAAGCCTAATAAAAGTTCTGTTTAACCGGTTAAATGTAAAAAGAATGGCAATAACAACAGCGATTTAGTCAATAGTAGGCAGTAGGAACGTTTTTCTTTTGTGATCATTACGATGCAATTACGAATGCATCCTCTAGACTTGCGATTTCTTAACGATTTTACGTTCCGATACATAATACATTATTAAGCTATTATTATCATCATATCCCAATATTGCTTATAAAAAAAATATAATAAAAAGAAGTAATTGGTCATCGGGGCTGAGGATGTGTAAAATGAATGTTCCTGTAAACCATGGGGTTATAAAGGGAGTCTGTGGCTAGAACTACGCACACCGGTCTTAACTTTCACAAATGAAGTCAGGTACACACTAATGTGAAAAGGTGGTCAGAGAAATGTAAACTCTTTGGGCACGAAAAATATGCGATCATTATTATAATCGTTTGACTGGTTCAAAATGATTAGTATATTTTTTGTTTGTTTGTTGCAAAAAATGCTTCAAAACAGAAAACTCATTCTTTGACACAAATATGTACTGACTTTACAGTGCAATATACTAATATATACTGCACTACTTATAATATATACTGATATGTACTGCTACATTCAATGATATGTACTGCTATATTCAGTGATGTGTACTACTATATTCAGTAATATGTACTTCTATATTCAGTGATATGTACTGCTATATTCAGTGATGTGTACTACTATATTCAGTAATATGTACTGCTATATTCAGTGATATGTACTGCTATATTCAGTGATATGTACTGCTATATTCAGTGATATGTACTGCTATATTCAGTGATGTGTACTACTATATTCAGTGATATGTACTGGTATATTCAATGATGTGTAAATTGTACTGCCATATTCGATTATATGTACTGCTATTTTAAATGATATGTACTGCTATATACTGTTGTCACGTAGTCGCTTTGGAGGGTCAAGCTTGACCGATCACTGTCAGAGTGGTCAAGGGGAGAGAATCAGTGGTTGACATTGGCCACTTGCTTTGTTTAATCTGACCCCACCCGATCAGGGTCAAGTGTTATAGTTGACCATTGGGGTTGCTGTTATTGTTGTCGTCCGTAGTGGTCAACTCTATAGAAGTAACTGACCGTGACTATTGTCACTACTATCGTCAGTACTTCGTTCACCACACATCGCGGTCAGATCCAGAGTTTTTTTCCATTCACGCCTAGGTATTTTCCGTGGATTTTGTCAACGTCATCTGGGTTTATCTGGGTTTATCTGGGATTATCTGTTCATTGTTAGTCGTCACCACTACGTTTGTGTGTCCGAACGGTTGTCTGTGCAGCACCGTTTCTCTTGGTGGTGACCTTTACCTCCTAAACTTGGAGTCAGGTCTAGGGCTCGTTGTATTCTCCCCTCTCCTGTGGTGACCAAAACTTTCCAATAGGTCATCTGAGTGTTAGTTTTCCTAACATTGACTTTATCCCCTTGGGACTCTCTATTTAGCACCATCGATACTTACAGCATTCACCTCTTCTATATCTTCCTCCTATACATGTGCTTCTGCATCAAATTACACCGCATCTACCCCCCCCCATCCACCCCCCGTTTATCTGCACCTCTCCCACTACATCTGCCTCTTGGTCATCTGCCTCTCCTACTACATCTGCCTCTCCTACTACACCTGCCTCTCCCACTACATCTGCCTCTTGGTCATCTGCCTCTTCCACTACATCTGTCTCTGGGTCATCTGTCCCTCCCACTACACCTGCCTCTCCTACTACATCTGCCTCTCCTACTACATCTGCCTCTCCTACTATATCTGCCTCTCCCACTACATCTGCCTCTTGGTTATCTGCCTCTTCCACTACATCTGTCTCTGGGTCATCTGTCCCTCCCACTACACCTGCCTCTCCTACTACATCTGCCTCTCCTACTACATCTGCCTCTCCTACTACATCTGCCTCTCCTACTACATCTGCCTCTCCTACTACATCTGCCTCTCCCACTACATCTGCCTCTTGGTCATCTGCCTCTCCTACTACATCTGCCTCTCCTACTACACCTGCCTCTCCCGCTACATCTGCCTCTTGGTCATCTGCCTCTCCCACTACATCTGTCTCTGGGTCATCTGTCCCTCCCACTACATCTGTCCCTCCCACTACATCTGTCTCTGGGTCATCTGTCCCTCCCACTACATCTGTCCCTCCCACTACATCTGTCCCTCCCACTACATCTGCCTCTGGGTCAGCTGTCCCTCCCCCTACACCTGCCTCTCCTACTACATCTGCCTCTCCTACTACATCTGCCTCTCCCACTACATCTTTTACAAAAGAATGACTCTTCTGTTATTAAAAAAATTGGGTGTAACGAACATTGAGAAACATGTATGAAGGAATACTTTCTAGAATGAACCAGACAGCATATATACACTGCAATAGACTGCTATACACTGCAATAGACTGCTATACACTGCGATAAACTGTTTTAACACTGCAATAAACTGTTTTAACACTGCAATAAACTGCTATACACTGCAATAGACTGCTTTACACTGCAATAGACTGCTATACACTGCGATAAACTGTTTTAACACTGCAATAAACTGTTTTAACACTGCAATAAACTGCTATACACTGCAATAGACTGCTTTACACTGCAATAGACTGCTATACACTGCAATAAACTGTTTTAACACTGCAATAGACTTCTATACACTGCAATAAACTGTTTTAACACTGCAATAAACTGTTTTAACACTGCAATAAACTGCTATACACTGCAATAAACTGCTATACACTGCAATAAACTGCTATACACTGCAATAAACTGTTTTAACACTGCAATAAACTGTTTTAACACTGCAATAAACTGCTATACACTGCAATAAACTGCTATACACTGCAATAAACTGTTTTAACACTGCAATAAACTGCTATACACTGCAATAAACTGCTATACACTGCTATAGCTCTCATATAATGCTATATTTTGCTAAAGACCTCGCTAAGCTTGTATGACGAGATAGCAATTAGAATTCATCGTAACAAGTAATTCTGATACTTTCATTCATACGCATTAGAAAAAAACCTCTTTTTAAAACACAAAAATGACGCAATCATGATTGAAGTGAAAGGGGGCGTTAACTTCCCGCAATGGCGGTCAATAGATCTGGCACAAACATAGATAAACATCTCATATTCACTGTAACGGAGCGTGAATGTGGTAGGTACGACTGGACCTATCAGGCTCTCTCTCTCTCTCTCTCTTTCTCTATCTCTCTATCTCACACACGCAAACACGCAAATACAACGATGACATAAAAGGACTACTGTACTGACCATCTGTCACTAATAGTTTGATACAACCACACACACGCACAAACACACAACCTACGTCATACTCGACGAAACCAAATATCGGTAACTCCTCATGGACTCACACAATAAAATCAAAGAACTGCTGAATCGAGAACACCCCCCTCCCCTCCCTCCGACCCTACTTGGGGGTATGTGGTAGGGGCGTGGGGGGAGGGGGTGCTTCTCCGAGATGTATGGGGGTCATCAAAGGGAAATAAGTCTACATTACTATTAACGATTAGGCGACATATTGTTGGGCAAGAACTCAATTGACATTCAGTAAGAAGTTTGTATTAAAATATGTGCCAGTGTAGAGGGAATTTAACCTTACTTATTTCAAACACTTCTAAACAACTGGTTTATCAGAATCTCAAAGCTAATTTTTAAGTAAATTGTTTGCTGTCTGTCCGTCCGTCCGTCCGCCTGTCTGCGTGTCTGTCTGTCTGCGTGGCTTTCTGTATATTTTCGTCTGCTCTGTGTGTCATGTATCCGCCTGCCTGTCTGCGTGTCTGTCTGTCTGCGTGTCTGTCTGTCTGCGAGTCTGTGTGGCTGTCTGTATGTTTTCGTCTGCTGCTCTGTGTGTCATGCCTGTCTGCATCAGTGTCTCTCTGCGAGCCTGTATGTATGTTTTTGTCTGCTGCTCTTAGGGTCACGTATCCGTATGTCTGTCAGTCTGCCTGTCTGCGTGTCTGTCTGTCAGTCAGTCTGTCTTTCCGTCACTCTAACTATTCACCCATCTACATAGTCATTAGGTCTGTACGGCCAGCACCAAGTCAACACCGCAGCGCCTACTACTACCCACCCCCACACACACAAATGACACAACTTAATCTGAATGGACAATTACCTGTCACTATGAAATATCCATTACTTTCAAATAATTATCCGATACAGTACTAATCTACTAATAAACAAGACTAAATACCATTAAAATATACACCTGTACAAAATTAGTAATGCATTACAGTCATGTGATACCGATAAACAAGGTCTACTGTATGTAAATGAGCTACATTCTGTAGTTTTCCCCCCTTACACTGAAACAAAGAAATAAATACAAAGTTATAAATACAGGCGGGTAGCCGACTATTTAACTGTGAGTAATCGCCGCTAGTTGAATGGTATCGATACCAAAAAAAAAAAAAGGGGGGGGTGACTTGGGCAAGAGCCCCGCGCCCCGTTAAACTGACTCCCGTTTAGACCCCCATACCCTCCTTAGTCACGGCCATTTAACACTCGCCGGGCACTCAAACCCAATAGGTCAAGGCGACCTTGGTCAAACCCACCTGTAAACCGCCACTGGAAGTGTATTGATCAAACGATCATGTTTATTGATCTGCATGTTTATTGATCTGCATGTTTATTGATCTGCATGTTTATTGATCTGCATGTTTATTGATCTTCATGTTTATTGATCTGCATGTTTATTGATCTTCATGTTTATTGATCTTCATGCTTATTGATCTGCATGTTTATTGATCTGCATGTTTATTGATCTGCATATTTATTGATCTGCATGTCTATTGATCTGCATGTTTATTGATCTGCATGTTTATTGATCTGCATGTTTATTGATCTGCATGTTTATTGATCTGCATGTTTATTGATCTGCATGCTTATTGATCTGCATGTTTATAGATCTATATACGCAGGCCTCTTTATGTCTGTTGACATTGTAACATTGTGTACTACGGCATAGCTATTTCAGTAAATAACATTCAATATGATGTGTGTATTATAACCCAGACAATAACAAATGTCACAGACACGACCTTGAAGTTTTCAAAGTACAAATAACTTTATTTTTGCTGGACATAAGAGTGCATCTAAGTCAAATTTTCTTCTGTTTTTGTTTTGTTTTTTTAAACGCATTCATTAAAATTATTTGTTGTTCGTCAAGGTGGTTGACCTTTTTGTTTAATCCCCTTCCAGATCAAAACTTGCCACGTTTAGGAGAAATTGTCTACTTTAATTAAAAGCTTAATTCTAAAAAAAAAAAAAAAAATCAACAAAATATATCAATAAATGGATAGGAAATGCAATAGCTCACCCCCTTCCCCCACCACTCCACCCCATCCAACAAATGACGTCTGCTCAATGGACCCACAGTCTTCCATTTTACGGACGCTGACACATGTCGATGGTAGTACGCGGTGACTGGCAGTTTGTCCTTAACTGACCTGTCTCACTGGTCAGTCAAAATAAATTATACAAGGGAGACAAAATTAGTTCACTAATGAACTTGACTGTACCATTTCACCCCTCTTATAGAATATTGTTAGGATAACAAATAGGATAGGGATTGATTCTAACTATATCCCTGTTAGGATAAGATGTTTATACATTGATTCTAACTATATCCCTGTTAGGATAAGATGTTCATACACTGATTCTAACTATATCCCTGTTAGGATAAGATGTTTATACATTGATTCTAACTATATCCCTGTTAGGATAAGATGTTTATACATTGATTGTAACTATATCCCTGTTAGGATAAGATGTTTATACATTGATTCTAACTATATCCCTGTTAGGATAAGATGTTTATACATTGATTCTAACTATATCCCTGTTAGGATAAGATTTTTATACATTGATTCTAACTATATCCCTGTTTGGATAGAATGTTTATCTATCTTGCATTTCTGGTGTATAATATAGGGACTCAGTACGGCGAGAGTGCAGTAGCCATGGAGGCACCACGGTGTGACAATCAACTAGGGGACTCAAACCATTGATAATCACCTACATGGTCAGGGTGGCACACAGAGTAACCACTGATTACACAACCCATTCATATGCCGAGGTTGTAGAAACAGATGATTTCTTCACTTCATCTGCCCCGATGGCCCGTTTGGGCTAAGGGAACTTTACAACCACTGATTTAACCAAATACCATTTTTCTAGAAAATGCATGGACAGAATACGCCCGCGGGTAAAATATAGCGCATCAGGCGGTTTTTTTTCCTTCCAAGACTCCAAACCTCTCGCCCTTTTTTTCACTCGTTCACTTCATTTAAGTTTACATTTAATACAGATAAATGTACAGATAAAAGTTCTCTTCCATCTTCTCTTGTGCTAGTCTTGTGCTGGTCTTGTGCTAGTCTAGTACTGGTCTTGGGCTAGTCTTGTGCAGGTCTTGGGCTAGTCTTGTGCTGGTATTGTGCTGGTCTTGTGCTAGTCTTGTGCTGGTCTTGTGCTAGTCTTTTGCTGGTCTTGTGCTGGTTTTGCTGTACAATTTTGTAATCCTTTGCGAGCCGCGGTTAAAAAAAAAAAAGGTTTGTCCCCCCCCTCTCCCGCTTTAGAAACCTCGGCTGAAACCGAAACAAGCCCAAATACGCCCGAATTCTCGGAATACAATCTGATATTGCAAGCTCGAGGTGAAACCACCTCCAAGTATAAACTCTTAAAATCACATGAGGATTTTTACAGAACGCTCCTGGGAACGACCTCAGTCACGTGATAGGTCATACACAACTGACCCACCCACAACAACAGTGCAGACACCAACAAGGGTGCTGTGACCATGGTAACCACTCATCAAGTCTGAGTCAGATCCCTAAAGAATCTCCCTGCGGGGAGGGGGCCCAACATTACGGGCCCGGACGCTAAGGATATTATTTACCTTAATGCTGGACAAACAAGTAATTATGATAATGAAACCGTCATGGGATATGGTGATGACGTAAAAAGATGTATCGATTTAAATAGTCAATGAGTCGGGTAAGCACATATGTGCAACGGGTAATGAGGCGCTATACGGGATTCAAGTTGCATAACTCATTTTATTAGATGATAAAGAACTAAGCATAAATTGTACATTAGCTCTACGTTATTTGTATCCAGGACAGAATGTAAATCGTTGAATGAAAACAGCTTTTGGAAGCAGATGCAGTAAATCATTAGAAGGTTTTTTTTCCTCGGCCATTAGGTCAAAGTTGAGTAGGAATTACGTAGTTGTTCGGTGGGCAGATTGTGTGCCACGCAGTTGTATGGTGGGCAGATTGTGTGCCACATAGTTGTTCGGTGGGCAGATTGTGTGCCACATAGTTGTTCGGTGGGCAGATTGTGTGCCACATAGTTGTTCGGTGGGCAGATTGTGTGCCACGCAGTTGTATGGTGGGCAGATTGTGTGCCACATAGTAGTTCGGTGGGCAGATTGTGTGCCACATAGTAGTTCGGTGGGCAGATTGTGATTTACGTGGGAAAAAGTCTGATTCAGTCGTTATTTAAGTGAAACTAATGAGTCTATGTCTGCTTGTGTGTGTGTTTGCTCGCTAGTGAGATGGTCAATTTATACGATGTGGCTTTTTGCATGTGAGTGAAGTCAATTTATGCGAGAGTGGTTGTGATAATCCTTCACAAAAACTTCTAAAGCAAAAAAATTAATTAACAAATTAATAAAATGATTAGAAATACTTTTATTACATAAAATAAGTCATTTTTTTTTACATAAGTCATGTTATTCATAAGTCATCAATACAAAAAATTATATGCCATAGCTTTATAAAGTCACGTATTACTTATCATTTCTTAAGTCACAAGTTATTACCACAAGTACTTTATAACACAAGACTTTACTTTAACCAATTACTTTATGGCGAGATATAATTTCTATTATTTCTTTATCTTGAAACCATAACCCTAATCTTAACCCTTGATAAACGTCAATGCACGTGTATTTTTAAAAAAAAACATATCCCAACTAAAATCAATCTTTCAACTTCATAAATGTTTTCATTTGTATTTCTCATAAGTAATTTCCCTTTTCCAAACTAATGGGTCGTTACACTGTTATGTTTGTGGTGGATTTAAATATTCAGTGCAGACATTGTAAGCTAAACTAGTATTAACACTGTACTGTATGTATTACGTTATCGATATTTTAAATGTATCATAAAAGTGCATGTTGATATGAGTCACAGTCAACAACAGCACTTATCAATGGGGGAGGGGGGAGAGATATCTCTATGGACCATGTCTGATGTTGTAACTTTTGTGATTAATTCATGACTGCAAATGAAATTGAATATATCGCCACAAAATAAAAAAAAATAAAAAACATAATCCTCGCATAGTTAACAAATGTTATACTCTGTGTAGAGGTTATTGATTATGTTTCACAGTCTACACCCGTGGTTCACAATTTTGTATCACGCCGGTACCCCAAAGGGCGTGATGAAAGTATGTCCGCCGGTACCCCAAAGGGCGTGATGAAAGTATGTCCGCCGGTACCCCAAAGGGCGTGATGAAAGTATGTCCGCCGGTACCCCAAAGAGCGTGATGAAAGTATGTCCGCCGTTACCCCTTCGCACGTAAAGTTCTTCAAATTCTTTGGTTGTTTTTAAACGGAAATTGCATGTCACTGTGTACCCCCTGCATGACCTTTCCCCGTCCCCCCTGGGGGTACACGTATATACTCGCCTCTATCGTATATACTCGCCTCTACCGTATATACCAACCTGTACCGTGTATAATCGCCTCTACCGTATATTTTCGCCTCTACTTAATATACTCGCCTCTATCGTATAACTCGCCTCTATCGTATAACTCGCCTCTACCGTATATACTCGCCTCTACTTTATATACTCACTTCTACTGTATATACCAGCCTCTACCGTATATACTCGCCTCTACCGTATATACTTATATGAGCATAAAACAGAATGGACTCAAGGACAGACACTAATGCCAATTTGCCAGCCACACATTTTCATCGCTGACTCTTTATTTGGTTGTGTGTACAGAGTATTAATATATAAACACAGAGGTGTAACGTCAAAGAATTTGATTTATGCAAAGCTGATAATTATACTGAATATGAATATTACCATGGAGAATTCATTTTCAAAGTCAAAAATAGCATAAAGTTAAGAATAAAATATTGCAAAAACCGAAAAATGTTTCCTATATCTATGGTTTTCTAACACTATAATAACAATCTCTTGATGTGTAATCAAACATAGATTTCTGTTTAGGCACACTGTGTATTCCTATATCTTTTATTTATAATTTAATAATACATGAATTTCTCTAAAAGTGTAATCAAACAAAGATTTGCGATTAGACAAACTCTATACGCAAATACATAGAATGAGAGTGACACGACCGCGTGGTTGTGTGTGGCGATGTAGTCTTATATGCGATGTAGTCTTATATGCGATGTAGTCTTATATGCGATGTAGTCTTATATGCGATGTAGTCTTGTATACGATGTGCTCTTGTATACGATGTAGTCTTATATGCGATGTAGTCTTGTATGCGATGTAGTAATGTATGCGATGTAGTTTTATATGCGATGTAGTCTTATATGCGATGTAGTCTTGTATACGATGTAGTAATGTATGCGATGTAGTCTTGTATGCGATGTAGTAATGTATGCGATGTAGTCTTGTATGCGATGTAGTCTTGTATGCGATGTAGTCTTATATGCGATGCAGTCTTATATGCGATGTATTCTTATATGCGATGTAGTCTTGTAAACGATGTGCTCTTGTATACGATGTAGTCTTGTATGCGATGTAGTCTTGTATGCGATGTAGTCTTGTATGCAATGTGGTCTTGTATGCGATGTAGACTTGTATGCGATGTAGTCTTGTATGCGATGTAGTAATGTATGCGATGTAGTAATGTATGCGATGTAGACTTGTATGCGATGTATATACGGTAAGTAATCTGTGACAGCTAAATAAATTAGCTCACTTTATTGCAACGAAGAAAGTTAACTTCAATAGATAAGGTTTTTTCTATTGTCCCCGTTTTGTCTGTCTGTCTGTCCGTCATCACCCTAGATCTCAACAACCACAAGTCCTAGACCCATGATGTATATATCATTTTGTAGATCTTGGCCTGCCAAGAAATGACTTTTCTCCATTTCGCGATCTGACCACTGGGGGCCGTAAAAGGGGGCGTATTAAGTACCGTTTTTTACTATATAAGTTATATTAACAAAGGAGTGCCCTATATCTCAGCAACCATAAGTCCTAGACCCATGATGTATATATCATTTTGTAGGTCTTGGCCTGCCAAGTGTACATCAAAAGTCCATTTCTTGATCTGACCTCTCAGGGCCAAAAAAGAGGGCGTTTTAAGTACCGTTTTTGCTTATATTTTAAATATAAATAATAAAAGCTAATCAAAGGGGCGTAATCATTATTTTTTTTGTAACAGTTATTCAACATGATTACTTCCCTCTCTATTTATCAAAATTCAGCAAAATCTATGGCTGTCACCCGGAAAAAAAATACGGATTTCGTCCGGCGTAACCGAAAATGCTCTAAAATGTCCTTTGTCCGAAAAGGAAAAGACTTAAATTGCTTGTTTTTATACAAAGCATACTTCTTAATTCAGTTACCAATTAAATAGTCTTTTACTGTTGGCTTACTAATGCAGAGTCTCTAAAGGACAATAAGATAATTACTGCTGGACTGTGTATAACTGATGATTACTTTAGGACTCTATAATACAGACAATACTGGACTCTATAATACAGACAATTAATACTGGACTCTATAATACAGACAATCAATACTGGACTCTATAATACAGACAATCAATACTGAACTCTATAATACAGACAATCAATACTGGACTCTATAATACAGACAATCAATACTGGACTCTATAATACAGAAAATCAGTACTGGACTCTATAATACACAAATCAATACTGGACTCTATAATACAGACAATTAATACTGGACTCTATAATACACACAATCAATACTGGACTCTATAATACAGACAATTAATATTGGACTATATAATACGGACAATTAATACTGGACTATATAGACAATTAATACTGGAATATACAGACAATTAATACTGGACTATACAGACAATCAATACTGGACTATACAGACAATTTATACTGGACTATACAGTCAATTAATACTGGACTATACAGACAATTAATACTGGACTATACAGACAATTAATACTGGACTATACAGAAGACCTTCAGATAAAAACGAACTACGGTTTGCCTCCCCATCAAGGGTTCATCCCTGCCACTCGGACAGAGGGGAGGGTGTAATTTGCCTGACCCTCCTGCCACTCGGACAGAGGGGAGGGTGTAATGTGCCTGACCCTCCTGCCACTCGGACAGAGGGGAGGGTGTAATGTGCCTGACCCTCCTGCCACTCGGACAGAGGGGAGGGTGTAATGTGCCTGACCCTCCTGCCACTCGGACAGAGGGGAGGGTATAATGTGCCTGACCCTCCTGCCACTCGGACAGAGGGGAGGGTGTAATGTGCCTGACCCTCCTGCCCGAAATGGCAGGCTGCGAGGGTGTGTTTGAGTGGGACAGAGTGGAAGGGTGTTGTGTGCCGACCACATCTGTCACCACCGCCAGCTGTGAAATACTGCGATCTCGGATAGTCCTCATTGACCACAGTGCCACCACCCTCGCTATAGGTTGTTTTTTTTTGTCCTGTCTCGGAGAGCCCCAATGATATTTGACTCCTAGACCAGGATAACCAAACAATCAAGCTTCATTGTAGAGCAGGTACAACAATTTAGTATTAGACATTTCCCTAATAGCGATTAAGTTGATAGCGATGCAGGTACATAAACTATGTTTTCTATTAGATTTCATTACAGGCACATAAACTATGTTTTCTATTAGATTTCATTACAAGTACATAAACTATGTTTTCTATTAGATTTCATTACCATTTTTTTTTATTATTTTTAACTTTCCAAACAGATTTATTACAATGAAAAAAATATTGGAAAAATTAATCTGCCATTGAAATATGGATGTAAAATGGATCATAATAAATTTCGCCAAATGAATACAATTACTTGGTGTTGGTTTTTATGCAAATACGAGAGAGACAGCATATAATTCACAGAAACAGTCTTATTAAACATGTTAACAAGTCAAGAATTATAAATGTATTTGTAATTCATGGGGAATATTCATTTTTATGTAAACATTAAGATTATTATCACAGTAGGTAGAAACAAATGAAATTCATATACATAGTTTCAAAATTTAGAAAAAATTGTATAGCCAGTTTAAAAAAGGAAAATATGAAACATTGTGAATTTCAAGCTCACCATGTCTCTGTAATAGCAATTGTTTTTTATCATTTTTATCTCACTTTAAAAGAACAATGTCAGTATTCAAACTTGAAACAGTTAAAATGAAAATAAAAATTGAAATTAGTAGAAAATTTTCTTCAAAACTTAACTATTCAAAGCAAAACGAAATCTTTTTCTCATGATTCGTGAACACCTAGAAGAAGAGCAGCATTTCATTTTTGCCATTTTTTTTATTTTGTTTCTTTTGCTTGGAGCTTTTGGAGATTTTGTGCATTTCTTGACTTTAGCCCTTTTACCTGGCTCTTTGAGTTTCTTTGTCTTACATTTGCCTTTATCACAGGCACTTGTAGTAACTTTCTTTTTCTTGACTGAGTTCCTGTGGCGGCAGTCATCAGATGAAGATGAATCTGATGTGTAGCTGGATGAATAACTTGATGAGTAGTCAGTTGGAGTCATGCAATGGGAACAATCACAGTCAGTTGAGCAAGAGCTGCACATAGAATCGCTACAGGTTTCATTAACATAATTTTGGTAATATTACAGGATGTGGGTAGATACCTGGGGTGTGCAATGATTAAACTCAAAGCAACAACAGACATTCAAAATATTATTTTAGGCTGTTTGATTTACATTCAATGTTTGCATTGGATAACAAAACGTGTTTAAACCCTCTTTTCAGAAAATCATTTGCACTTCATTTAGCTCAAGGTCAAGCAAGCCTCATTAAAATTTCAATTGATCAGGGCCAGTCATTAAGGTCCGATAGATTCTTTGTTTTTGAAGATAAGAAGCGATTGTTTGTGGGTTATCTCCCTGAAACGGAAAGTATTTCTGTTTACATCCTATCTTGCCGATACTAACACATTAAGATTTTTTTTTTCTTTCAGAATATTTAAATGCAGTGAATTGTTGACTATGATCGTTTCGGTAATTGATATTAAAATATTCCTATTATTGAAGCCAGAGTTTATACGATATATATATATATATTTGGGCTGTACCGGATTCCGATTCCGGTTCCTGTTTAGCCGGATTCCGGCAGTTGTAATAAATCCGGTTCCGATGAAAATGTGTCGGATTTAAGCCGTATTTCTTTGTTGTTTGAAATTTTGGTGTAAGAAATTTTTTGGCGCAACATAATTTTGAAATATTTAGCGCTATAGAATTAAATTAAAACAATAACTTCCTTTTTCTCTTTCCTGCATTTTCAAAAATTCAAAAACGTCGATCACTTTTAGTTCTATATGTAAGAAGAAATATATTAAAAAGGAAGATTTGAATCGTATTTAGTCTAGTAGTAATACGGCACGTTACCTTCCGCTACTTTTGATTCCGCTTTTTCTATAAACTATATTTAGCTATAAACCTTTAACTTCTTTAAAGACCAGACAATGATCTATTTTTCGGTCTTTACAGTTTAAAAATAGTTCAATAATTTATTTTTCTGCATATTTTTTTATTCAGTGGATGCTTTTCTGTGTGGATTATATCAAATGTAACAAGTTTCTTGTGTTAGTCTCACTGTGCCATCAAGTTTCTTGTGTTAGTCTCACTGTACCATTAAGTTTCTTGTGTTAGTCTCACTATGCCATCAAGTTTCTTGTGTTATTCTGACTGTGCCATCAAGTTTCCTGTGTTATTCTGACTGTGCCATCAAGTTTCTTGTGTTATTCTGACTGTACCATCACGTTTCTTGTGTTAGTCTCACTGTACCATCAAGTTTGTCTGACTGTGCCATCAAGTTTCTTGTGTTAGTCTCACTGTGCAATCAAGTTTCTTGTGTTAGTCTGACTGTGCCATCAAGTTTCTTGTGTTAGTCTCACTGTACCATCAAGTTTGTCTGACTGTGCCATCAAGTTTCTTGTGTTAGTCTCACTGTGCCATCAAGTTTCTTGTGTTAGTCTTACTGTACCATCAAGTTTGTCTGACTGTGCCATCAAGTTTCTTGTGTTAGTCTCACTGTGCCATCAAGTTTCTTGTGTTAGTCTGACTGTGCCATCAAGTTTCTTGTATTAGTTTTACTGTACCATCAAGTTTGTCTGACTGTGCCATCAAGTTTCTTGTGTTAGTCTCACTGTGCCATCAAGTTTCTTGTGTTAGTCTCACTGTGCCATCAAGTTTCTTGTGTTAGTCTGACTGTGACATCAAGTTTCTTGTTTAGTCTGGCTGTGCCATTAAGTTTCTTGTGTTAATCTCACTGTACCATCAAGTTTGTCTGACTGTGCCATCAAGTTTCTTGTGTTAGTCTGACTTCGCCATCAGGTTTTCTGTGTAAGTCTGACTGTGCCATCAAGCTGTAGGGTTTAAAGTGTAACTGTACTATCAGTACTATCAGTACTATCAGAAGTGTACTTACCTATTAAAACACGTGGTGTTTTAAAGTAACAGATCAGCTTAAAAAGAAAAAAAAAATTAGATTCAAACAGATTTTTACCTTTTATGAAATATTGCAAATCAATCAAATGTATTTTTAGACACATTTCACATATTTTAGAGTCAAATATACATATTTTTGAACTATTGGTACATATGTTAGAATTAAAGGTGTATATTTTAAAAACCAAAGTCATATATTGAAGGACCAATGGTATAAATTTTGGAAAAAGGTATATATTTTAGGACCAAAGGTATATATTTTAGGTACAAAAGTATATATATTAGGACCAAAGGTATATATTTTAGAAAACCGCATTTATTTAATTCTAAAACCCAATCTACGTATTTCAAGTACCCAACATACATATTTTGAGGGCTACATTTGAGGACCAGATGTACACAAGTTTGAGATCATTTACCAATCAACGTTACACTTCTCACAGACAGACTCTCTCTCTTCCCCCCCCCCCCCCCCCCCAGTTCAGACGTATCGCGGTCTGGTACTGAGACGACGTCGTGAGTGAAGGGTGGGAGGGTGGAGATTGTGGGACGGATACGTCTAAGGAGGGATGGGGGGGCGAGAAGGGTGTGGGTGCAACAAAGTGTGAAGTAGGACGCACGTGTGAGCGGCAGAACGCATCTATTGACAGTCGGCGTACTCACACGCTCCTTTTCCCTTATCTCCCACCCCCTCTCCCTCCGGCCTTGGGTTTCACCGGCTCACCCACCGCCAGCCCTCGCTTCCCACCTCGACGATCGAGGCGATAGTAGTGAGGAAAGAAACCCCTGCCGTCAGGTTTTTCCCCCTTCCCCCCCTCCCGCGCCACCCTCTCGCGGACACACACGGTAGCCACAACAAAATACAGCGAGTTACTTCCCCTTCGGACAAATACTGCGAGTTACTTCCCCTGGACTTTTTTAAAAAAAAAATATTTGTTCCACGACTTCATACATTATTTCTGTTCGCAATTTTGTTTTTCATCAATTAAAATTTTTTGTATCTTATAAAATTTCTTTTTATTTTGGTGTGAATTATGATATGGATGCAACTTCAAAAGATCGAGTGAGAACTGGATTTTAACTTGTGCTAAGTCGATACACACATATGGATGATTAATTTATTTCCAACGCGGGAGATTTCTTGGAAGGTTCACAAGTAGTTCCGCTTGCATTTTTCACAGATATGACGTCATTAATTACTGTTCACTCTATATTCCAATATCCACCATTGACTCAGGTAGTGTGTTTATATTTAGTAACTATTCTACTTCAGTATATTTTACATATAAAATGATATAATGTATGTAAATTTTGTTTTAGTACGCCCATTAAATTAAAAAAAAACACGACATAATGTGAAATTTTGTGTGAAAACTTTGTTCAGAACATTCAAATATAGATTTTTGTTACTTTTAGTGTACGCGTGAGATAGGTCTTTTGAAAGAACAGCCTTAGGGTCTATTTCTATGAACAGCCACATTGTCTATTTCTATGAACAGCCTTAGGGTCTATTTCTATGATCAGCCTCAGGTCTATTTCTATGAACAGCCTTAGGGTCTATTTCTATGAACAGCCTCATTGTCTATTTCTATGAACAGCCTTAGGGTCTATTTCTATGAACAGCCTCAGGTCTATTTCTATGAACAGCCTTAGGGTCTATTTCTATGAACAGCCTTAGGGTCTATTTCTATGAACAGCCTCAGGTCTATTTCTATGAACAGCCTTAGGGTCTATTTCTATGAACAGCCTTAGGGTCTATTTCTTCACGTTCGAAATAGTTGGCTCCAATCAGACCTTGGACCAGCTATGAGGAAACATTTAAAATCGCGGGTCACAAATGATTGATAAATTAGATAGAAGGGCCACACATCAGACCAACTTGGTGTGTTTTTTTTTATTAAATAATAGTGATTTGGGTTCTGCGTTAAATCGAAAGTAAAGAATTAATACAACAGTATTCCAGTTTAAAATACAATCATGAACAGAATCGGATCTGCCCGAAACCAAAAACAACCTATCATACCGATCAAGCCTAAGGGGATTTAACTCTATGCAAAGGTTTTTGAAGGGTACAGCTAGTATAAATTAATTTAGATTAAACGTACCAGTACTTATAACAAGAGGATTGGATGAAATAGCCTAATAAGTTGTATTAAGTCCGTGGGGCCCCTGTGCCCCATGTCTGCCCTAGATATTGTTAAGTTTTTGTTGTTTTTTTTACTATTTTTCATTTAACAAATTAATGACATATACTGTTGCTTTAGCCATGGTTTGGTCACTTTTTGACAACCTACATTATAAAAGCCAAAGTAGGTGTATTGAAAAGGGCGAAGAGGGTGTATTATGTCGCGCCCTTAAGGGCAACAGGAATACGATGTTTGACTTAGAGACATGGACATAAATTTCTTGTTGGGATACACACGTGTGATGAACTCACAAGTCTAGACAAGCTCCAAGTGGTCGCTGTCTTAATTGGTCTCTCTAGGTCTCAAAATGTGGCAGGCCAGGGCCCTAAATGGGCCGTAGAGCCAAAGGAAGAGGAAGGTCTCAAAAAGTACATGTCTATTGGAGACGGCATGTCGGACTTAACCCAAGGGGTGGTGCCATGACATATGTCGGTCCCGGAAACTGAGCGGAGAGTGTCATAACTGTGTGGGGAATATTCAAAAAATAACTTTTAGACTTCTTTGCCATGTTTATTACTAGAAAGACTTGATAAAAATTAGTAAATAAATAATAATAAAAGTTGACCTCTGGGAGCAGCAAGAGACTCATCGAAGAGAAGTACTTGATCTTTATTGCGATATATCGTTTGATTGATCTCTTGCTATTACTTTCTTCCTTGTTTTAACATAGTTTATCTTGAAATCCGTGTTTAGATCAGAAATGGACGAACAAAGGCGCGAGAGCCAAACATTGTTTGATCCGCCCCGCCAACTGCTCTTCTCCTCTCGTCACATCAGTCACCTTTACATCTCTCCTCTTGGTCAAATTAAAAAAAAAATAGAACTTATGTGGCCCGCGGTTCAAAAAGTTTGCCAACCTTAGCCTTGTATAGTATAGCCTGCCCGATCCAAATCTGAATGTACAAGGAAAACAAGAGTCTGACCCATATAACATTTACACAAAAAAATATCAGCATTATTTTATATGTATTTCTATATTCTCCAGCATGCTTATCATAAACCAAAAGATATCACACCTTCCATTTGTAACTGGAAAAAATGTAACATTTGATTTTGTAAACATATGAATAAACAATATTGAAGCATTTCTGTGTTTTATCAAAGGGTGATAAACTGAGTGGTATTTTACTGTACAAGAGATCTACTTCCCTCCCCTGAAATCGCTGCGCTCTGATTGTACCAAAAATGGGTTTAATTATTTTTTTTAGAAATTATGCATTTCAATAAACAAGTAATTAACTTGTCGTCGAGGTCATAACCTATTCTACTAATACTACCTCCCTGCCGCCCAACAGATTTAATATGTATGGCTAGATGATCACCCGCTGGTGTACGTTAATTCAAACTGATGCTGTTTCACGTAATTTAATCTTCAACGTGTCTATGTCTCAGTTGAGGATTTCTACTTCCCCCCCCCCCCCAACCCTCAAATTATCAAATTATTTTGTTGTTGTTGGAAGAATTCTGGTTACAAGAAAATGTGCAAAGTATATTTTACTAAAAAAAAATATAAATAGAAAATACAGCAATTGTTGACTGTGTTTACCCAAATTGTTGAGAACATTTACTGACATTGTTTACAGCTGTGTTTTACGACATTGTTTGTTTTGGCGGCTGTTTGCCCGTAGCTCGTCTCTAGCTAGCTGTTCTTGCTGTCCATTCAACCATCAATCCAGAGCCCTGCTCCGTCTAGGCTGTGCGAGGGTACGGGGGACACACAACTCGTCCAGCAGGCGCATACACAGCACAACAGGGTGCACAAATGTTTCGTTTTATTTTATGTAGCGCACATCTGTCTGTCTGTCAGTCTGTCCGTCTGTCCGTCCATCTGTCAGTCTGTCTTTCTGTCCGTCCATAAATCTTTAAAATTTCATACCTAACAGGTCTTCCAATTATCTTCCCTTTCTGATTTATCTCTTTATTTTAATCAATATATCTATATCTATATCAATCAATATATATATATATCTAAATCAATCAATGTATCTTTATCTAAACCAATCAATGTATCTATATCTAAATCAATCAATATATCTATATCAATCAATATATCTATATCTTTACTATTCCTGTTGTTTATTTATCTAAATGTCTGCTCGCTTATCTGTCTGTCTTGTTTTACTTCCCATTCTGTTCCCTTGCCAGTCAGTCTGTCTGTGTACACATTTGCCCTTTCCTTGTTGATTTCCATTAGTGTTAGTATATCTATAAAAGCTGCATTCATATCTTTACTTTCATTTTTTAATTTACCATTTCCATCAAACAAAATTTTACTTTTGATGTATTTCTAGATTCTCCACACTTAAGCGAAACTATTTTCTCCCAACTTTTATTCCCGAGCCAAGTTTTTTTGATATTTCAAGAAGAAGAATTAGATGTTCAAAGTTTAGTGGTTGCGGTGCATCTCCAGTTTCCATTTCCGGTCAATAACTCTCTGCACATGTTGTCTTTCAGCTTCAGCACTGACTGTCTCAGTCTATTGAAGATGGCTGCCCTTTTTTTTTGAGTTTCTGTTTTAAAGGTTTAACGTGAGCTAACGTGAGCTAAAGTTGGTTTAGTATTTGAAAAACTCACACCAACTATTCTCAAACTTGTAACCCCCTCCCCCCCCCATCCCTTTACTTTAAGAATCAGTTTCTGTTAAGGACCGTTGAGTTACAACGTAACGCCCTAATAAGGGGAAGGTAGTAGGGAGTGGGGATGTGAAGGCTTTGCTGGGGGTGTGTTGTTCTGTGAGAGGGAATGTTGGAAAGGGAATCGGCGGGGGAAGGGAAGCGTTGGTTAGGGTTTAAAAATTAATGGGTAAAAAAAAAGCTTTAAGTAATTTGTGAAAAGGACACATCTAAAGAGAACTATAGTACTCCCCTTATATATGTCAACATGGCCTAAGAAATGTTTAATTTTTTATGCAATGACGGCCGTAGGGCCTCTGGGCGCATGGCGTCTAGTGGGTGCAGGGCCTCTAGTGGATGCAGGGCCTCTAATGGGTGCAGGGCCTCTAGTGGGTGCAGGGCCTCTAGTGGGTGCAGGGCCTCTAATGGATGCAGGGCCTCTAGTGGGCGCAGGGCCTCTAATGGGCGCACGGCCTCAGTGGGCGCAGGGCCTCTAACTGGCGCGAAACAAATCACTTCGATAATTATTCTACAAGGTTTGATCGACCCCTGACCTCTAAACAAACATAATTACAAACAAATGTGGACTAATTCAGGGCCCTCTCTATGGTATTCTCGTTTGGGCCCATTGTCAAACAGTCTCTTCTGAGTGGGTTTTATGTAAATGGCCCCAGCTCGCCGGCTTGCAAGGGGGCCCCATTCTGTTAAGGCTGCTTTCACAAACATAACAAACAAAAAATTTGAAATTTATTTGATAAAATCGGATTGGCATAAGTGTGTGTGTAAGGGAGGTGGGGGGTGAAGATTCGTGACCTTGGTGGTTGGGGTGGGGTGGGGGGTGGTATTAGCTGCTGCTCTGTTGTAGCACCAATGGATTATTGCATAAATGATTTCACTCGCAAGCGTTGCGGGTTCCGATCCTTGGCAGATTTTTAAATTTGTTTTTAGTTAACAATTTTTAGTTAACAATTTTTTAGTTAACAATTTTTAGTTAACAATTTTTAGTTAACAATTTTTTAGTTAACAATTTTTAGTTAACAATTTTTTAGTTAACAATTTTTTAGTTAACAATTTTTTAGTTAACAATTTTTTAGTTAACAATTTTTTGGTTAACAATTTTTTGGTTAACAATTTTTTCAGATAAAGAAAAAAGAAAAAGTGTAACACGGAACCAGCCTCCTACCCCCAGGGGTTAACATTCTAAAATGTAAAGATTCTATTTTGTTTTTTGTTTTGTTTCCTGGTAATAAAATATAATGGGACGGATGGCCGAGTGGTGTAGATACTCATCTGTCGACCTGAGAGTCCTGGGTTCGATCCTCGGTAAGGCCCATGGAATTTTTCCAGGTGAAATTTGGTACAAAGTCGTCCCACAAGTCCACCCAGCTTTAAATGGGTCCCTGACTTAAAGTTGGGGAAGTAAAGGCCGCTGGGCGTTGTGCTAACCACACAATCCCTTCATATGCCGAGGTTATAGAAACAGATGAATCCCACACTTCATCTGCCCCGATGGCCCGTTAGGGCTAAAAAGGGAGCTTTAAATATAGTTTTATTACTGGGACTAAATTTAGCGCTAATCTGTAGTTCTGGCGACATGTTTGTTGGTGCAGTTGTCTCAATTGATTTCTGTTTTGTTACAAAATATAAAAAAATAAATAAAAGCTGCTGTACCCTGGTGTTCCAGCCCATCACCGTGGGCACATCATTGTACATCTCATTTACATGTATCCGTTGTTGTTGTGGTGTCAGTTGTTGTTTTAATGTCAGCTTGATGTATTCACGTCTGCCCAGACATTACCTTGCGGACCAGTTCTTTTCCGTCGGTGACCGGAAGTTTGGGGGGGGGGAGGGGAGGGGACATTTGCATTTACACTGTTTGTTTGTATTACACTATGTTAATGTGTGTGTATGTATGTGTGTGTGTGTTTGTGTGCGTCTCTGTGCGTGTGTCTCTGTGCGAGTATGTATGTGAGTGTATACATGTGTGTATGTGTGTGTATGTATGTGAGTGTATGTGTGTGTATAGGTGTGTGTGAGAGTTTGTATGAGACGTTTATATTGATGACATTGGTGCATAAGAAGGACAGATAGATAGATAGATAGATAGATAGATAGATAGATAGATAGATAGATAGATAGATAGATAGATAGATAGATAGATAGATAGATAGATAGATAGATAGATAGATAGATAGATAGATAGATAGATAGATAGATAGATAGATAGATAGATAGATAGATAGATAGATAGATAGATAGATAGATAGATAGATAGATAGATAGATAGATAGATAGATAGATAGATAGATAGATAGATAGATAGATAGATAGATAGATAGATAGATAGATAGATAGATAGATAGATAGATAGATAGATAGATAGATAGATAGATAGATAGATAGATAGATAGATAGATAGATAGATAGATAGATAGATAGATAGATAGATAGATAGATAGATAGATAGATAGATAGATAGATAGATAGATAGATAGATAGATAGATAGAAAGATAGATAGATATGCAAGTAACTATGCTTATCTCGTGACTTTTTCATTCCAATCATCAGATTTTCGACCCAGTTTCCTGAAACCCAGAAATTGGACTTTTCGCCCCTTTGATCTAAATTTTCTTTTCGCTTCACAGCTCCACACTCCAACTCTTTCTCCCTCACTCTTTCTATGCCTCTCCCTCTCTCTTTTTTTTTCAAAATCTTTGTCTCTCGGTCTATCCAATACTCTCTATCGCTCTGTCTTTATTTGTTCTAACCTCAAACCCAGAATGTCTAACGCTGCTACAACTAAACATAACATGATTAAAACATGATTTAACAAGAAAAGTAACAATAAACTTTTAGAGACAATCTTGTAGTTAAAGGCGAACGGGAAAAATAAAGTTGAACTGATGGCATTTCACAACAATGACGCAATTAATAACTGTTTTTGTTTCATTTTTTTATTCTATGCTGCGTTTGTCTTGTATAAATAAATCATTGAATTGACGTCATGCCACGATATTCAGGGACGGACTCTTCTCAGTTAAGACCCCGGGGCGCAGAGAAAAATGTTCGGCCTATTAGAAAAAGAGAGACATATCAATGGGTTAAAAATTGGGTTAGGTGGGGGCCATTAAATATTGGAGGGGGGGGGGGAGGGAAGGCATTGGGCGCCCGTCCTTAAATCCGCCTCTGAAGATATTCGTAACTCGTGATTAACGACAGCCAGTAAGTAATAAAAGTGACTGCGTCAGGAAAGGGAGAGGATTCATCCTTTCAATTTAATAGTAAATTCTATTTATAGCAGCCTTTCAGAAATGCATCTTTATGTAGCAAAATTTGAAACATTATTATATATATAAACCCACATATCAATGATATATATATATCATTGATATGTGGGTTTATATATATATATATATATATATATGCTACTATTTTTGTATTACTAATTGCATGCTATTGCCAAGGTAGCTGTTAGATATTGTAATGGTAAAACATACATTTACTTTGGCAGGTAACACTGAAACCCCCAAATGATAACAAATAAATCACTTTGATATCTATAACATTTCAGAATCAGCTCGTATCGATCAACTGAAATCGTCATCGTAGTCCCCAGTCTTATAATGGCTGATCGATGCGTTTTGAATGAGCGTACATGTGTAATGATCACGTGATTCTCTGGGGCGGGGTAGAGATCATTTTACAGACACTTAAAAATCTTCTTGCAATACTTCCCCCGTGTCACAATAGCCACACCCCTCCTCCCAGGGCAGATCTTTACGGTCAGTGGTCACTTTTCACAACAGGTCCGGCTGTACAATGTACCCATGTTATCTCGATGTCTGGTGTCCACAGGTTTCTTTAAAAGAGCTCTTAACTGGTCTAATGGTCAAGTCTCTCTGACAGCTGATATACGGTCCAGCTCTTAACTGGTCTAATGGTCAAGTGTCTCTGACCGCTGATATACTGTTACAGCTCTTTACATCGTACCAGCAATAACATCAGAGACCGATTTATGCTTTCCTGTTTATCTCCCCGCCCCCCCCCCCCCCTTTTCCACTTCAACGTACATCAAGTATGTCAAACTGAGCGGGTAGAGGAAGGGGGGGGGGGGAGGTGTCATTCTAAGGACACACATGTTGTTGTTTTGTCCCCCGCCCCCCCTTCCCCCACGACAGCTACTGTTGATATCAGTCCATGAAAGAAATATTGCACAGCCTTTTGTGCGACCCTTTTAGTTTTTGTTTTGAGATAGCCGCCCCGCATGTAGCCCTCGGTCCGCATGTTTTGTCAGATCAATTTTATTTCTAAGCTGTGAGCGTTCGCGCATGACTTATTGAGCGCGGGTGCGCACATCTCAATGTAAACAACAACAGCAGCAACAACAACAACAACACAAACTATCAAATTAAGTGAGCCGTGACTCATACGTTTTCCCAGTACCCGTTGATGTGCGCCTACCAACTGATGCGCTACATCGCATAGGGGTTATTGATGCACCATGGAGGTCAAAGTTCACTGGTGTCACTAGGGTTTGAACCCATATGACTCACTATATAGCTCAGTTGCACAGCTTTACCGCTAATCCATCAACACCCCCTATTAGGCGGTAGTAAAAGAAATGAAGACAATAAAGAAACCCATTGTTTGGATGTTATCAGAATCCTCGATAGATTTCCCAGCGGAGGCGACTTACAAATCAACGATATAGAGATTAACCAACTATAGGAACAGAGAGAAAGGAAGATGGCAAAACTATGGTTTATGAATTGCGATTACAAAATTATGGGGCATTATATAAGATGACAGAACCATGGGGCATTATCTGAGATGACAGAACCATGGGGTATTATCTGAGATGACAGAACCATGGGGTATTATTAAATGAGATGACAGAACCATAAGGTATTATATGAGATGACAGAACCATGTGGTATTATATGAGATGACAGAACCATTAGGGTATTATCTGAGATGACAGAACCATGGGGTATTATCTGAGATGACAGAACCATTAGGGTATTATCTGAGATGACAGAACCATGTGGTATTATCTGAGATGACAGAACCATGGGGTATTATCTGAGATAACAGAACCATGCGATATTATCTGAGATGACAGAACCATGTGATATTATCTGAGATGACAGAACCATGGGGTATTATCTGAGATAACAGAACCATGGGGTATTATTAAATGAGATGACAGAACCATGGGGTATTATCTGAGATGACAGAACCATGGGGTATTATCTGAGATGACAGAACCATTGGGGTATTATCTGAGATGACACATCCATTGGGGTATTATCTGAGATGACAGAACCATGGTGCATTATCTGAGATGACAGAACCATGGGGTATTATCTGAGCTGACAGAACCATGGGGTATTATCTGAGATGACAGAACCATGGTGCATTATCTGAGATGAAAGAACCATGCGATATTATCTGAGATGACAGAACCATGTGATATTATCTGAGATGACAGAACCATGGGGTATTATCTGAGATAACAGAACCATGGGGTATTATTAAATGAGATGACAGAACCATGGGGTATTATCTGAGATGACAGAACCATGGGGTATTATCTGAGATGACAGAACCATTGGGGTATTATCTGAGATGACACATCCATTGGGGTATTATCTGAGATGACAGAACCATGGTGCATTATCTGAGATGACAGAACCATGGGGTATTATCTGAGCTGACAGAACCATGGGGTATTATCTGAGATGACAGAGCCATGGTGCATTATCTGAGATGACAGAACCATGGGGTATTATCTGAGATAACAGAACCATGGGGTATTATTAAATGAGATGACAGAACCATGGGGTATTATCTGAGATGACAGAACCATGGGGTATTATCTGAGATGACAGAACCATTGGGGTATTATCTGAGATGACACATCCATTGGGGTATTATCTGAGATGACAGAACCATGCGGTATTATCTGAGATGACAGAACCATTGGGGTATTATCTGAGATGACAGAACCATGGGGTATTATCTGAGATGACAGAACCATGTTGCATTATCTGAGATGACAGAAACATGGGGTATTATCTGAGCTGACAGAACCATGGGGTATTATCTGAGATGACAGAACCATGGTGCATTATCTGAGATGACAGAACCATGGGGTATTATCTGAGCTGACAGAACCATGCGATATTAACTGAGATGACAGAACCATGGTGCATTATCTGAGATGACAGAACCATGGGGTATTATCTCAGATAGCAAAAGCCAATGATACTTTTTATTACGGCGGAGTATTCTGATGTCTTGTATCTTTCACTTTGTTGCACTAATACAAAAAAAGGACATATGTGGAAGAATTTATAAATGGGGAAAAAAAGATTGCAATCCGTCATTCGAAAATCTTTGGTACACGTCTGAGATGTTTACGGTCATAGTTATGAATATTTATGACGAGTAATGAACCAATGGCTTAACATCTTTAGCACGCGTTCAATGCTCTGACCAACAGCTGTTTCTTGGCCCAGTCACAGTCATGGTGTGTTCATTTTGAAGACATTCGCTGACATTGGTTTTTTTCCTGATCCAGATTTCAGACATGGGAAAATCTTTTGACGCAATGTGTTGCTTTTAAATGTGTGAAAGAAACGGGGAGCAGACATTGTTGAACTCTTGCGTGACCAACCCACGGCTGTCGCCATTGTCTATTGTTATGCAACCTTTTGATGCGGTGGACAAACTCTATGAAAACTAAATGAGTCAACGTGGCGCGGGGAAATCACTGGTGGAGGTGGGGGGAGGCAAGAGTGGGAAAAAAGCTGATTTAGTATTTATTTGAACAGTTTATCTACTTTGATAAATCAAGTCTGAATGACGTTAGATCTTTGACCGAAATGCAGAGTTGGTTGAGGAAGGGGTTTGGGAAAGGTTGAGGGGGGGTGTGTCAGATCAAAAATTTCAATGCTAAACAGAGATCTACCTAGCCGTAGAAATCAAGATAAAGATCATACGTTATAGAAATAAAAAAGAAAGATTTAAGAGTTTATTGCCGGTGTGATAGATTATGCATTGTCTTACGACATCAGAGGAAACAAAAAGGAGGGCCAGCAGAACTTCTTGACGGTTCTCAATCCTCCGTACAGTCACGGCCCCCAAGTTAACAGCGGGGTCCATCAGTTTAACAAAGATTTAGAATACATTAACACTTTTCGCGGCGAGAATGAATGTCGCAAACTGATAGATGCCAAAGGCTGCCCCAAAAAAAGTTTTGAAATAAGGATGGAATACATTGATTTATTGATTCTTTATCTAGTCCAATAACCGGTATCGGTCAGTTATTTTTAGTTGTGGTCATCTCTACGTCATTACCATATTAGACGATGCAGTGATCCTGGTTGGCGCTATGAACTGGCGTGCACGAGGCTAGTAACCTTTCACCTGTCAGTGGTTCACCAAATGTGGATCGCGACTAGAGAGCTGCACGGGAGTCAAAATCACACCCAGTCCCACCCACTCCCGCATTTTCAAAACCAGTCCCACCCGCTCCCAAAAGAAATTCCCCCCAGTCCCACCCGTTCCCGCGAAAATTTTTCCCAACCCCACCCGCTCCCGCGAAAATTTTTCCCAACCCCACCCGCTCCCGCGAAAATTTTTCCCAACCCCACCCGCTCCCGCGAAAATTTTTCCCAACCCCACCCGTTCCCGTCAAAAAATATTCTATTATAACTCAAAAATAATGGTTTAAAAATTTGTTTGTAGAAATCCTCTCGAAAAACATACATGAAAAACATTTAAGATAAAAAGTAAAATACACAGGTCTACAGTTTAAGTCCATGTAAAAATAAGAGGCCTTTAACACTATCTGGAGATTTTTTTCTTTCTCCACAACATTACCCAAATGCCTTGAAACAGTTGTGGCACAAGGCGAAATTTCATTAACAGGAACATTCCCATATTTTGCACCAATGTTTATCAACTTTGCAACCAATGCTTGGAAACCACAGCCTTCGACAAATGAAAAGGGCCCGATGTCTTTAGCGCACATTGAAACAAAATTCGAAATGCGTCCACAGACCATTCATACCATCGCCGTAAAGCTGAATACGCTCGCTTTTTGCGTAAACTAACTTTTGAATGTTTGCTTTATTATCCATTATTTGAAAATTTAAAAAATAGAATTAGAGAAGTAAAAAACATTCAGATTTACATTTAAATTTAAGGAATGGAAAAATCATTTCAAAATATAATAAACTGCGCATGCGCATTAACGAATTAAAAACACTGAGTCAAAGCGAAGATTATAAATAAGGAATCACTTGTTCATTTTTAGTACAACCACCTTGAAAAAATAAATTAAAATATTTTAGCGACTTTTTTTACAGGCGCTTTTTAAAGAAATTTCAATCATATCCAAGTCCGCGAGAGTCCCACTCAAACAAAATCCAAACCCACGGGACTCCCGCGAATCCCAACACCGTGAAGCTCTCTAGTCACGAGTAGTCACGACCCACTTTCTGGTAGTTACCTGATTTGACCTAGTCACCTAAAAAAATGAAACAATGACGTAATCAATACGATCTACAATTAATTGTTCGGTTGGTCTCTCATTTATATCATTGTTTATTATTTACTCGTGAGTAGTGAATCGCTTAAGTTTGAGAGCCACTGTTCTCATAGACACACTCATTCATATACTCACACGATAACACACTCATTCATATACTCACACGATAACACTCATTCATATACTCACACGATAACACACTCATTCATATACTCACACGATAACACACTCATTCATATACTCACACGATAACACACTCATTCATATACTCACACGATAACACACTCATTCATATACTCACACGATAACACACTCATTCATATACACACACGATAACAGACTCATTCATATACTCACACGATAACACACTCATTCATATACTCACACGATAACACACATTCATGCAAGGTTTTCTTTTTAAAAAAATGGGCCCCCAAGACAACTTCCTGCGGACGCCTGTGAGTATAAGGGGGCTCCTATGTAAACGATCTTTCGGTTCTGTCGCCCTAGGGCAGGGGTCGGCAACCTTTTGAGACGGAAGAGCCAAAAGTTATAATTTACAGTTTTCTCAGTTTTTTAAAGAGCCACTAAAATTGTTCTTTCAATATTATGGCATTTGATTAGGCCGCAATTTTACATTGAAAGAGCCGCATGCGGCTCGCGAGCCGCATGTTGCCGACCACTGTCCTAGGGAAAAGGAGGGAGGGTCTTGAGAAAATGATTAGCCGGACGGCTTTTATTACCCTAAGGACGACACTCCTAACAGTCACTGGTTTATCTTGACCGTTTCACGTCACATGAAATACAATTTAGATTTTAGTCAGCGAACAACAATAAAAAATAGTTCAAACTTCTGCGACACTTCCAATTTCTTGTTTTTTTTTTAAACTTCTTCATTTTCTAAATTGTTTGTTACTTTCGTTATGTTTTGAAATATAAAATAATAATAAAAATAAATATGAATGAATTTCTGTCAATTATGTAAATAACATGTTATTGTGGACTTGACATAAGGGAGGAAGGGGGGAAGGAAGGAAGGAAAGGCAATCTAGTTGACAACACAGATTATTTCTGGTCTGTCGGCCACACGAAGTGAGAGGAGAAGAGAGAGTGGAAGTGTGTGTGTGTGTGGGGGGGGGGGTGGGTCACCTTACCCCTGACTGATGCTGCCTTTATAATAACATTTTTTAAAAAGAAAAGATAAAATGAAAAGTTAAAAACAAACACACAGGTAAGTTGAACGACTTCTTCACTTCGGGGGGGGGGGGGGGGCGGGGAGGTGGGACAAATAGAAAACAAAAAATAAACGAACCTAAAAAATGGGGAATGGGGGGAGTGGGAATGGTGATTGTGTAGGTGTGGGTGTGGCTGTGTGGACTCAATTTTCACTGAAACACTCAGCTCCGTTATTTAAAAGTACAATGCCGAATATCGGACAAATTGAATGGAGATCTCCTAACAAAGTTGAAGTCAACTGAGTGACGTCATCCGCTCCTCGCGAGGGTGATAAACAAGAAAATGGCCAATGAAATCAAAATACATTTTTGTATTTTTTATTTTTGCTTTTAATGAACAGATGCCACTTTTTTAATTTAAAAAAGCTACCAAAAAAAAAAAAAGATAACAAATTTGCTGAAAGAACAATCCAAATTAAAGTTCATACGTTGGTTGGTGGGTTACCTAGCCTTTGTGAACTCAAGATACCGCCATATTTTCGTGCCCACAATAAGGCCACTAATACAGCAATAAAAATGCCACTACCTATTGGTGGTCAAGTGAGAGCCTCTATCGTGTAGATCTACCCTTTGCCTAGTTCTGCTTCTTTCCTAGCTCTGCCCTTTGCCTAGTTCTGCCTCTTTCCTAGTTCTGCCCCTTGCCTAGTTCTGCGTCTTTTCTAGTTCTGCCCCTTGCCTAGTTCTGCCTCTTTCCTAGTTCTGCCCCTTGCCTAGTTCTGCCACTGAAGTAGGTCGTATCTTTCAGTATACTGTTAAAAGAACTACCCTCTTTGTACATTTCTACCTCGAGAAGTTTAGTATCACATGGGTGGTAGACAAATAATAATTTATCATTACATCGTAAGTCTTGGTCAGTCTCCACAGTCCGACAAATAAAAGCAGTCAATATTACAAACCGCACATTTCAGTCACAGGTCCAACGCGCAGTCCGTGGAAAAGATATCCATGGTGATATAACGTTGGCCGACAACAGTGTTGGTATTCTGGTTCATTTATTTACCGCGTCAAGTGATATCGTGTCGTAGGTATCATGTTCAAATCAATACGTCAGTTAGATATCAAGTTCACATCATTACCACAGCTAGAGCACAACCAAAACAGACTTATTCTATATCTAGGCCGTGTTATGTATAGGGATAGAATGTACACACGTGAAAACAGTTTGATATAAACAAGAGCAGTGTGAAATTGAAATGGGCTGCAAGAGAATGATTACACGGTGTAAATGACAACACAAAGTCAACGATTACACAAAGTGAGCGATTACACAAAGTCAATGATTAAACAAAGTGAATGATTACACAAAGTCAATGAGTACACAAATTCAACGATTACACAAAGTCAATGATTACACAAATTCAACGATTACACAAAGTCAACGATTACACAAAGTCAATGATTACACAATATAAATGATTACACAATGTAAATGATTACACAATGTGAATGATTATTGCTAGTGAATGTTTACTGGAAGTGAAGGAACACTGAATATGAATGCAAGAAAGATTATTGCAAGTTGATGATTATTGCAAGTTGATGATTATTGCAAGTTGATGATTATTGCAAGTTAAAGATTATCGCAAGTTAATGATTATTGCAAGTTAAAGATTATTGCAAGTTAATGATGATTGCAAGTTAATGATGATTGCAAGTTAATGATGATTGCAAGTTAATGATGATTGCAAGTTAATGATGATGGCAAGTTAATGATGATTGCAAGTTAATGATGATTGCAAGTTAATGATGATTGCAGCTGATTATATAAGCAGTGTTTCTCGTCATGTGGTCTAGCGAGCCTTATTCCCCAACCATCTAGGATGCACATTCAATAAATCGATTATAAATTTTAAAAAATCTCAGTGGGTTGAGTAAAACAAAATGATTGCGAGCAGTAAGGGGGCCCTCCTACTAGGGGGCCCTATCGTCATAAAAGGGCCCCTGCTAGCGACTAGCGGCGTTATTGGTTGGACACTGCTATAGTTCAATAATATCGCAGTCACAACAGAGATCGATATGTATACATGTATTTATTTATACATATTAAATCCTATCAAACATTTCTTTACACAAAGTGTATGATACTAAAAATAGCCACAGCTCCCTTTCCCCCTTCACACCCCCCACCCCGCCCCACATGGACGTGACCGAAATCGTGAGTGTGACAAATTACCCTGGCCAACACGACAGACATTTCAAATTAGAGAGCTCCAACGTTAAATCTACTGTCGGACATTTTATTCGGTGACGTCTCCTCGCTCGGTCCGAAGTGTTGTCAAAGGGGCATTCAATTTATAACGGGGGGGGGGGGGGGACTAGAGAAATCATTTTAATGGGAAACCATTTGGCCATTTCATATTAAAAGTCATATTTCGAACTCATTACTAATGTTAAGAAAAAAGTACTTTCATTGTAAATAATTATTTTGATGATATTATTTGGAGATGGAATGAATTTTTTGCAAACATTGCTTTAGTTGTTGTTTTTTTTTCCCTCTCTGGTTTTATTCTAAAAATTATTGTTTATATTCATGATGGAAGTTGGAAACAAAATGTTATACAATTACGTCACGTGTTTATGTTGTTATTTTTGTTTATTTTAAGCATTTGAAAAAACAACAACTGAATTTCGAAATGTACAGAGATTGCTCAAGAGGCGGTCAACAAAATGTAAGGAAATTATGATTGAGAGATGATTGTTTTCTAGGGAAATATGTGTCATGTGACAAGGAACTTAAGTATACGCCGGAGAAAACAGTCTGTCTTTTGTATTGTTTTAAAACTTACAGATTCAGTTAGAAGTTATGTTCAAAATTGTTGTATAGTTAGAAGTTCTGTTCAAAATTGTTGTACTGTAAGTTTATAAAATATTTTTTTTGCATCATTGTAGCCAATATTTGACCTTATAGTGACCTTTTGACCTAATAGTGACCCTGTAAGAATTTGAAGATGCCCTGAAAAAAGTAATTTCATAGCCATTGGGTAGGCAAATTACGTCCCGCGTGCCACTGTGTACAAAGCCCAAATGCTTTTGTATGGATAATTTCGCTTGAAGAAAAAGTATTTTTACTTTAGATAACTATTATTATTGTTTGTATTGCTTACGTCATTATGTGTTTTGAATTACGTGATTTTATGCTTCATCTGTCAACCAGGAAATATCCAATATTACTTGAAAGGATAATACAAAATGCAATCTGGAATGTCAATATTAATAAATGTAACATCAAACTTAATTATAATATAATTATATAACGTCTATTCATGCGACAACTTCTTCTTCCTCCTTTGGCTCTACAGCCCATTTAGGGCCCTGGCCTGCCATACTACTCTCTACAGCCCATTTAGGGCTCTGGCCTGCCATGCTACTCTTCTCCACTTCCCCCGATCCATGGTCTTCCTCCTCCACTCTCTCACTCCAATGGCTTTAAGGTCTTCCTCCACCTCCTCTAACCATCTGTTTCTTGGTCTGCCTTTAGGCCTTTTCTCATTGGGTGTTGCCTCATATATTGCTTTTGGACCTCTGTTGTTTTCCATTCTTTCTATGTGCCCTACCCACCTCAATCTATTCATTCGAGAACACATCCGGCGAATTATTTAATATAATATTATCTAATAATCGTACGACGTGTTGACAGTTTGCGTCGCTTTATAGATAAGTGAATTGACCGTAATTCATTTACAGATTTCCCGCTCCATTCACAGCCTGTGACAGTTCCACTCACAGTAAACAAGCACCCCCCCCCCACTTACCTCCCACCTCGATGGGTCAAAGCGAAAGTCACTTTACAGAATTGGGGTTATAAGATGCGCAAGCCTTTTTAGGCGTGAATAGATAGTCAAAGTCAAGTTGACAAGGGCACCTAACAAGTTAATGCCCTCTGTTATTGAAAACGAATCATGCGTAAAACGGATGCATCGAAGGGAAGGTAAAAGAAATATAAATAAAAGGGTAGGGAAAAAGAAAAGCCAAAGTTCCTAATGAATTTTTTCATTCAATTTAAGCGATTGACTTTTGAGATGTTATTATTGGAGCATAAGAAAATATCGATCTAATCTTTGATCAGACAATTATATATAAACTAGCTGTACCCGGCAAAACCTTTGCATAGAGTTATATCCCCTTAGGCTTGATCGGTAGGCTAGGTTATTTTTGGTTTCGGGGAGATCCGATTTTTTTCATGATTTTATTTTAAACTGGAATACCGGTGTATTAATTCTTTACTTTCGATTTAACGCATAAATCAAATCGCTATTATTTATATTATTGTGCTTGTAAAGTAGATTCTGAAGACAAATACTTTGCGTTAGGAATAGTGCGGTCTTTGCTCCTGTAACTGTACTACTTAGCTCCTGTATCTGTGCTACTTAGCTCCTGTAACTGTGCTACTTAGCTATTGTAACTGTGCTACGTAGCTCCTGTAACTTTGCTACTTAGCATCTGTAACTGTGCTACTTAGCTCCTGTAACTGTGCTACTTAGCTCCTGTAACTGTGCTACTTAGCTCCTGTAACTGTGCTACTTAGCTCCTGTAACTGTGCTACTTAGCTCCTGTAACTGTGCTAATTTTTTGACGCTTGCGTATTACATGTTCCGTGTCTTTAAAAGACGCAAGATTATAGCATATAGTATTTCTCAATGGTAAACTTCCGCAATTACCGAATGGCGTAAGTTTTCACTGATTCAAATCATTCACATCTTCAATCGAAGAAGGCCCTAAAGATAATTAGCCTAAGGCCCACAAGGATGCCTTGGTTCCCCAAAGACCCAAGAATGGATCTGATCTTGTTCTTCTCAGTTTTAAAAACTGGGTCACTTTCTTTCTGGAAATAATAATTGATTACAAAAAACAAAAAATGAAAATATAAAATATTGGCTATCTTCTTCTTCGTTATTATTTTTCCGCTAGACCCAAAATTTCATTTTTTAAAAAACCGGTTTCCTCGGCTTTAATCTTAAATAATGGAAAATAATTATCTTTTAGAAAGGGAAATAATTATATTTAAAAAGCAAAGACAACATAGTTCTGTCCCCTGGGGTTTTGTTTTGGTGTCAGCCCCTCTCTCGTTGTTTTGGAGAGAGAGATAGAGAGAGATTAAGATAGAGATGGCCAGAGAATAGTGTTTTCCTCTTTTTTTGTCAAGAGTAATTTGGGACATGCGACTTGGTGAGACCAGATTTTTGGTGGTTGGCAGAACTGTTGAAGTCTGTCAGGTTAGGATATTGTATGGATGGAATCAGGACAGAAGTAAGGGCTTGTTGTGGGCCCCGGGGGGAATTTAACGACTGTTTTTTCTTTGGCTCACTCAAAAAATGTGATTTATATTAATAGGGCCCATTAAATGGCTAAATATATACACCCAAACAGAGACGGCATCCTTACAGGCTTGGGTTCAAATCTTGTGATAATTTGTCTATCCATTAGAACGGCTCTGAGGATGAGTAGACAAACACAGACAGATTTAGCTCTTTGGCCTCACGTGAGGATAGAGCAAGTCTAATAGGTGTTGTGTACAGGATCTTGTTGGGCCCCCCTAACTTATCTCATTCGTCAATACTTCATAATATGTCCGCATTCTTTAAGATCAACATCACAACTGCTTCTTGAACACCACGCACCAAATGACACTTGGGAAAACACTCGCTAATACACAACAGCGAAACACTTCAAATATCCAATCAGTAATAGGAACAAGGTATTCATCAAACGAAAAAATACGTTTAATCCATCAAATCTATACAAGAATAATCATTACAAATTAACAAATAAAGTCCAGACCAATCGCGTAGTCATCCACCGCCCAACTTTCAAACTCGTGCACTAGCAACTGTCCCATACGATAAACTCCTTACTGTCCGCTTAACTCCCTTCTCCATGTTTATCTACAACCACCTTCCCACCTAACCCCCCTGATCTCTTTAACCAAATACAGCCATGCTCCACTGGTCACACTGGTCACTCCGGTCACTCTCCATTCACGACTTTGATCTTCCAACCTTTTCACGATCAAACCCACGCCACGCCATTCAATCACACTAACTGACCGAACACAGCTCTCAATGCACACATATAATATTCTGAGAGCAGATATTCTGCTGCGCAACTCACAAACTAATACACAACATAGGGGTAATTGTCGACTATCTGACCACGTGTGTGAGGTAAGGATGAGATGAAATCTCTTAGATCCTATAAACCACCGATGGGACAGTTTTTACAGCGCCCTTCTTTTATCCCCCTTCACCACCATAGTCGATAGTGCAATGAACGTGGAGGCACCACGGGAGATATAGCGGAGACAAAACCGTGACCTGAAATATCCACTGGTCCTCACGGTAGATCGAACCAGGGAATCCTATGGGTCGACAGCAGGGCGCTTAACCACACGATCATGTAACGCCCTCTTTACTTATCATGACTGCTGGACTTCTTTCACCTGAAATGACCCTCCAAATCATCAATACACACAGTGGACAGTACATACGTCCTCACAGTCTTAATGATGGTGTCGGATGACCACATTATACTATGGTTCGTAGCATCGGGGTGGCCCTTTTCTGGGTTTTGGGTTCGCCATAAGATCGGGCCCCACTCTTCCTCTCATCGGCCATGCCATTTACTGCAGATTACAAAAAACAAAAGTGACCCAGGAGGGGGGGGGGAGGGTAAAAGGACTTGAAAACTCACAGACTATTGTGCACTGCACAATGTGCATGCTGTCCCCCCACCTCCTGTCGACGGCCATGATCGGGACTCCACACCCCTCCAACCACCCTCTTTCACTTTTACTCTCTCTCTCTCTCTCTCTCTCTCTCTCTCTCTCTCTCTATATATATATATATATATATATATATATATATATATATATATCTGTCTGTCTGTCTGTCTATCTGTCTATCTATCTATCTATCTTTATATCGGTATCTATTCTATCTGTCTGTCTATCTATCTATCTTTATATCGGTATCTATTCTATCTGTCTATCTATCTATCTATCTATCTATCTATCTATCTATCTATCTATCTATCTATCTATCTATCTATCTATCTATCTATCTATCTATCTATCTATCTATCTATCTATCTATCTATCTATCTATCTATCTATCTATCTATCTATCTATCTTTATATCGGTATCTATCTTTATATCGGTATCTATCTATCTAATCTACATCTAATCTATATCTAATCTATATCTAATCTATATCTAATCTATATCTAATCTATATCTAATCTATATCTAATCTATATCTAATCTATATCTATCTATATAAACTATATGTAATCTATCTATCTAATCTATCTAATCTATCTATCTATCTATATAAATAAATAACATTATTAGAAGACCGGAAAATAAAGTACATAGATTCACGTCTGGCGACTTTCTTGCACTCAGAGGTCAAGGCCAAATATATTCCGTTAGAAAGTGGAGGATTATCTAACTGTGGTCATTTCTAGCCCCATGGTACATTAGTCTCCCTCCCTATACACATGGCTATTTCTAGTACTAATAAAACACATACAGACCAATGAACGCGTTCCAGTGTTTCACTTCGGTATTATTGTTTTTATTATACTACTCCGTGTTTTGTCGATAACTTGCGGCTTGTTTTAGATGCGGCTTCTCCGGTTTCTTCGGTTGTTGATGTCTCCCATACAAAACCTCCAATGTATAGCGAGGTAATTGTTATTTGAACTAAAATTTGTTTTCATTTGTTCAACTATGTTCAGAGTCGATGTGTGTGTGTGTGTGCGTGTGTGTGTGTAGTCTTAATGTATAGAGTAGGCGCAATACAAGCGGAGACTGACATTGTTGTAAACATATTCAGAGAAGGGTGGGGTAGATATGTAGAACATTTCTACATAGAGATCGAACGGGCTGATAGACAAGAGGACTTGCGAGGTATGGGGTGGGGGTCCCAGGGTGACAGTCATACGCGGGGGGGGGGGGGTGGGCTAGGAATTAGGATTTGTACTGCTAGGTGGTACTATAATCTTCTAGTACATTCCTTTTACCCCCGTCACAGATTGGCTGTGTGTGCCTATATATGCTCTATATATGTGTGTGTCTGTGTGTGTATGTGTTTGTGTGTGTGTCTGTGTGTACGTACGGGCAAGGGTGCACAGGATTGTTGTGCACGCACGGCTGTTTAATTGGTCGAATGATCAGGGGAGATAATTCATAATTTACCGGTGATAGAAATCAATTCAAGGAACACGTGCTTGTGTACTAGTCAGTTGATGACCACCTCTTGTTGAGACAGTCAGTTTAAAGACCAGCGGCTCTCAAACTTTGTTTTGCCAATGTACCCCAAAGTTCTTCAAAACTATTTGGTTGTTTTAAACGGAAATCACATGTCGCTGCGCACCCCTGCAAAACCTTTAGCCGTACCCCTCAGAGTACGCGTACCACCAGCTGAGAGCCACTGCTATAGGAGATAGCGGTGGCTGTAATAGTTTGTTCAAAGTGTGTCATTAAAGACTTATTTATAGATCGAGTTGGAGTCATTGTTCATTGCCACGTAACTAAGTTTCTGTGTTATTTATAAAGCCCTTTGACAAGTGTGCCTTATACACCACCACCCTTCCTCAGGCGCGGTGCAAGGAGTCGGTCACCCAAGTTGCCATCCTGAATGGCCAGAATACTGAATAGATCACTTGATTTATCGATTGATTGATTGATGATGCATGTGTGATTTAAACAAAACCCAGAGATAACCAGAGTATGGATGGTGGACACAGAGCTAATCTAAAAGTTGGCAGGTGATTGATAGTTCAAATACAAAGGGGCGTCAAATGGTCTATTTTACATATAATATTATATGGTTTTCGAATGGGGGGGGGGCTGAGAAGGTATTGTGCCCCGGATGCGAGTTAAGCTTGCTACGCCACTGTATAAAGGAAAGATGATATGTATACTCAATATGTTAGTATGAGTCATAAACAAATAACAATATAAACCACGAGTGCTTACTCGAATCGCTCGGGTAGTGCAACGGATTGTATGTCACTACCGGGTCTTTAACCGTATTGTCTTCGGAGACCATCAAGCTGCTGACAGTAAAATCTAGAACATAAAGTAATTCGATCAATTTGTTATTCATGGAAATTTTATCCTAATAACATTATACACCGATGTGGACGTGTGAATTCAAAGATTATCCTAAAATGAAAGTCTCAAATAGTAGACAAACTTTCTCGGAAAATCGTTGCATGTTTTCTGGTCAACTTACATATTCTGACTGTGGCTGGGCGCTAGCTGGAACATAAAGACCTCTGACGAGCAGAAGTTTGGAGAGAGAGAAAAAAAAAGAAATAAAGGCTCATGAGCTTGCAGCGCTGCTAGAAATAATAGTACCACCAGCTCAACATGAGCTACCAGCGCTGCTAGGAATAATAGTACCACCAGCTAAACATGAGCTAGCAGCGCTGCTAGGAATAATAGTACCACCAGCTAAACGTGAGCTTGCAGCGCTGCTAGGAATAATAGTACCACCAGCTAAACATGAGCTAGCAGCGCTGCTAGGAATAATAGTACCACCAGCTAAACAGACACAAACAATATTCTAGCCAATGATTACATTATTGTGAATTATGTAAACTACAATGTTATAATTTTAAGAGCGTATATAGACCATGACATATTTTAGTACATGTAATTTTTTTTTTTTTCAATTTAAATTCAGTCCACGTTCGATGGCCTATTATATCTTCTGGATTTACAAGTTTATTGCCTGCCTGGCTCTGAAGAGGTTGTCAAAAAATGGCATAAAAACAAACTGTCACGTTCATTCAATATAGCATCAGTAGGTACACAGTGTATACTCAGGAGTAAACAATATAGCATTGTTAAGTAAACAATGTGTACTCAAAGGGGAAACAATAAGATGTTTATTCATGGACAATCTGCCCGACTCTGGCCTGTTCGTTAGTAGATTGAACCAAAAACTGTAGCGACGATCCGATAGTACAGTTGTAGGTTATAGTACTGAACTGAATTAGTATTACAAATAGAACATTCATTACAACATCAGTAGAACATATACAAGTAGTGATTACTCTCAGTTAACGACACAGAATATAAAAAGTGAACATTACTTTATATAGATAAAAAAATAATTGACAAATGACTGATCTGAGGTATAAATTCTTTGGCCCATTTTATTTTTGGATTTTCTGTAGCTCAAAGATCGTCTTCAAAGTATATCTATCTATCTATCTATCTATCTATCTATCTATCTATCTATCTATCTATCTATCTATCTATCTATCTATCTATCTATCTATCTATCTATCTATCTATCTATCTATCTATCTGTCTGTCTGTCTGTCTGTCTGTCTGTCTGTCTGTCTGTCTGTCTGTCTGTCTGTCTGTCTGTCTGTCTGTCTGTCTATCTGTCTGTCTGTCTGTCTGTCTGTCTGTCCGTCCGTCCATACATACATACATACTAACATACATCTATCTCTATCTATCATCTATCTATCTCTCCGTTCGCCCGTCTCTCCGTCAGTTTATCTGCCGGTCCTCCGCCTGTCTCTTTGTCTGTCTGTCTGTCTGTCTTTATGTCTGTCTACATTTTTGTCTATCCCATTATCTACCTCTCATCAATGAATGAATAAATGAATCAATTAATCAATCAACAAGTCAGTGTAATTCAGTCAAAGCCGTGTTCAGTTGTGAGACTCTCTTGAACCTTTTTCGACTATGTAATCTATTTATCAATCTATCCACATAAATCTAACTTTTATTCCTCTCTCTCTCTATTTCAGGGTTGACCTTAAGACGCTAGAAATCGCCTGTCAAACTGCCATCGTGGGGCTTCCATCAGACCGGATAAGAGCAACGCATCTCTACAAATTATTGCCTTGGGCAACTTTTCCACTTGACACACACACACACACACACATATAAATAAAAAACCAAACTTAGTAAAGAAAAAAAACCAAGAACAACACAATCGTCTTATCCAGGACACCAAATGACCTCCAGTGGTGTGTGCAAGTGCACACATGTCAACAGTTCCCCGGTTTTATCTGCCTGGAAGCTATAAGCACATTTCAAGAGACGACCTGGGATCTAACGGATTATTCTAGAATAGGAAAACGAGGAGGAAAGACGTGTATGTATACGTCTGTGGCTGCGTGGGAGTTCAAGTTAACCAAATTAAAGAGAGAAAAAAAATCCTTGCCATTTGATTGGCTGAAAGTGCGATCAGGCCTCGTTTTGGAATTCTATGAGCGACGAGAACGAGGCACTTGTACTCATGTTCGAGTTCACCGAGGACACACAGGACACTGTGGGGTGAGTACAGGCCACGATATCTTTAGGGCATGTTTAGGGGATCTTTATGGCATGTTTAGGAGATCTTTAGGGCACATTTAGGACATCTTTAGGTAATGCTTAGGACATCTATAGGTCATGTTTAGGACATCTTTAGGTCATGTTTAGGACATCTTTGCTCCGACTTAAAAACAAATAACCCACAATGACTTCAGTTTTTCCCCCGGCACTAGGGGGGCCCTTCTAATGTTTTGGGGGGACCGTAAACCGGAACTAGTATAGATAATTGAGGGCCCAACAAGGATACTTTTGAATATTCTTAGGCAAAGTTGTACCAAAGAAGAAATTCTAGACCTCATCCCTTCCATAAAAAAGAGACACAACATCCAAACACACACACAAAGCACATATGAACATCAAAGAACACATAACACACAGCACATATGAACATCAAAGAACACATAACACACAGCACATATGATGAACATCAAAGAACATATCACACAGCACATATGAACATTAAAGATCATATCACACAGAACATATGAACATCAAAGAACACATATCACACAATACATATGAACATCAAAGAACACATAACACACAGCACATATGAACATCAAAGAACATATCACACAGCACATATGAACATTAAAGAACATATCACACAGCACATATGAACATCAAATAACACATATCACACAGCACATATGAACATCAAAGAGCACACATACATCACATATAAACATCAATGAACACACATATTAGAGGCTACCAAGTTGGGCCCCCTCTACAAAAGGGCCCCCATCGTCATGTTAAATTCTCAGAGGACCTACAAGGTAACTTTGCCTTTGGATCCAAAACATCTTTGGGATTTTCTCCATAGGACCCCAAAACACCTAAAAACGGCCCTAAGACATGATACATACACCAACACCCCATGACGTAATGTCTGTCTTATGTTAGGGCGACGTATGAAATAAACACATTTTTGTTAAACGTGCAATTTATCGATACAAACACTATGGCGACATACAATGTATAGATACAAACACTATGACGATATACAATGTATCGATACAAACACTATGGCGATATACAACGTATCGACACAAACACTATGGCGATATACACGAAGTAAACCTACTGAGAAAATATATTGAAACACTTTTAATTATGAAACGTAAAACTATTGAGACAGCTGTTCACTATAGACGCGCGCGCATTTTACAGTGTTTGTGTTTGTGAGTGTACAAACATATGCGTGTGTCAGATGAGTGATGCAGTCATTGAAATATTTGTATACACACGGCCTTTATTATCATGAGAGAAAACATTTTCACAATTAGAACAGAGTGTGTGTTGGATTTATAGCTTCTTTATACGATCCTAATAGTATATGAATATGAATGGGCTGTATTGGATAGATAGATAGATAGATAGATAGATAGATAGATAAATAGATAGATAGATGATAAATAGATACATGGATAAATGGATAGATAGATAGATAGATAGATAGATAGATAGATAGATAGATAGATAGATAGACAGATAGATAGATAGATAGATAGATAGATAGATAGATAGATAGATAGATAGATAGATAGATAGATAGATAGATAGATAGATAGATAGATAGATAGATAGATAGATAGATAGATAGATAGATAGATAGATAGATAGATAGATAGATAGATAGATAGATAGATGGAAATATCCATAGTTAGATAATGGAAAGATCGATAGATATATTGATAGATAGATAAATAGGTAGATATATTGATAGACATATTGATAGATAGATAGATAAACTGTTGATTGATAGATATATTGATAGGTAGATAGACAAATAGATAGATATATAGATGGATGGATGTTAAATAGATAGACATGCTGATTGATAGGTAGGTATGTAAGGTAGTAATTAGGTGCTAAGTAGGTAGATAGATACATAGATAGTTAAGTAGATAGATTAACAAACAGACAGGTAGATAGATACATGTAGATCCATGAAAAGAATGAAACACAAAGTGGGTGGTAAGGCGGGACCGAAGGGGAGGGGGGCTCTCAAATTATTAGTTCAAGTGAAGTAATTCTTTTGTCTGTGTATTTGTTACACATACACACACACATATATATATATATTAAGACTCAATAATATATGTGTCAACATATCACAGTGCCAGGTAATGTACAACCTATATGAGCTCTCCGTTTAGTTGTACAGTACAAATAAAAAGGTGAAAACAAAAGATGTTTACATGATAAGTAATGACCTACACATAAAGAGGTCACACAAATTACCCGCACTCTTACAGACACACCAGGCTGATAACTGGGATGGCGTCTGTCCAATAAATAGGTCACTCCGACCCACCCCCGCGATAAAAAAAAAGTCAAGTATTTTTTGTAAATCTAAAAAATCTCCAATGGCTGCCTTCATACTCGTTCAAATACAGTTATATCGTTATTTGCCTTATTAAAAAAAAATATATATATTGCCAGAAATATTTAGGGTTAGGGGGTGGGGTGGTGGGGAAGGGGGGGTGGGAGGTAGGTTGAGAGGAGGTGGGTACTCCCCATAGAAAACAACATACACATCAGTCGGGGGTCATACAGAGAGCTGTTATTTAAAAAGTATCGCCAGTGTTCTAAACGGGTGTGAATCCTCTCCCCCCCCCGCCCCAGCTTTGCAAAACCTATTCATTGGAATGAAATGTAAATAATTAGTGTGGCACATGCGGGGGAAGAGTGATAGACTCCTTAAACCAGTTGAGTGAAATTTCAACTGCTCACCTGGACCGTCAGTTAAGACTACACTGCTCACTGTGTATATTCTGCTTGTGTCCACAACATTAGCGAAGGTCAGCGGTCCCCACATCTTCATGATTCGCGATCCATTATCAAAAACTGTTGTAATTTTGCAACCAACATGCATAGAAAAATAATCTAGGAAAGAAAACAAGGAAAGATAATTAAAAACATCACTGAAATTGCAAAGAATATTGTCTGCCTTGTTGATGGCTGAAATGAAAAACTTTCTGATATAAGAGCATTTTGTTTCGTAGCTTTTTCAAATTGAATTTCGAAATATTAATTTAAATAATCGACTACACTTTTATTTTTTTTTGGTCTCATTAAGTCGATTTTATTATTGCACTGTTGATTCACTACAATGTCTTGGCTGGAGTTGCACTGGCATCTGCATCGAGTCGTACCGGCTAGAAATCTATTACCGAAACCAACGCATGTAAAGCCGCTATCGTTCAAATTATAGCTACAAAACGATTAAAATACTTATATATATATATATATATATATATATATATATATATATATATATATGTCGGATACTGTATGATTAAACTTATAAAAATTGGATTATGCACAGCATCATCCAACGGATTAGTCAGTGCACCAGGGTGTCTACAGTCATATTGAAAAGCGGGGTCGACCTTTGACCTTGTAATATAGCTGAAGTAATCGCATTGAACAGAGCCGATTTTTGGCCTTGGGACTTGATATAATTGGTTTTGATATAAATTAGTACCATTATAAATTAGCCTTCATGTAAATGTGTGGGGAGGGGGGTCCTTTAGTTTGTGGGGCACTTTTGTAAATGAGGGCCCCTTTTGTGGTTGCTTCGTTTGTCAATACACGATAACTGCTCTGATCCAATCGATATATAGATTGTGTAATAGATTATGTAATAGATTATGTAATAGATTATGTAATACAATTAATATTGTATTGTTACTAAGAGCGACCTAATTATGTCTTTCACGTGACCAGAGCAGAAAAATCTATATATTTCTTTTGGTTTCGATTTGATTGTGAATTACATCTATGCAGATTGTCGGAACACGCATAAAGTAACCAGAATAATAAAGTAAAACTATGTCCAGTAACTGAAACGCAGGTAAGGGGGCGCGGGGAGGAAGGGGCGTGGCATTCGTCGGTAGGGTCGGGATAAATGGAAAGTAAATTTACAACAGTTCCCGATTTCAACGAGTGAAGTAAATAAAAAAAAAACTACTGGCTGTCGGTTCTAAAATGTGTTGCACTTACGTCCAACAATAAATCTTTCCTCTCGTAACGGCGGTTCTTACAATATGAACTCTGCACAACCCCTTTACCATGACTCAAACACTTCGAAGGGTGAATTATAAAAGGGGCAGGTCGCCCCAATACCTCTCGCTCTCCCCCAACCGACTGAGCGAGGCAGGCATGCGTTAAGACAGGTCGATGAATTCACCGCAATTTTTTTTTTAAATAAAATTATGGTATGTCGGCATGAATAGTTTCTCCCAATAACTACTAAGTTATAAATCTTTTTTGTGTTAAGATTGTGTTAAATATACTCTTTGTTTTTCATTATTATAGATCTCTTAACTCAAACCATTACATTTATGTTTTTGTGTTATGGTTGTGTTAAATCAAAGCTAAATTATAAACTGAGTTCTGCAGCTGTTGACTTAAATTGCAGACGTCAAAAAAAAAAAAACAGCGATCGCTAGCCTATCGGGAAAATCCACTTTTTAAACAACAGCAGCAGTAACTAATCGAGACAAATATTTTTAGACAGACTCCTCCTTCACTTCAGCACATAACACCGGACGATAATCTATTGTTCTGGGCAGCACGTCTGGTCAATTGAATCAATCAAGTCTCTAGGCCCGATTCACACCTCCTACCCCCCACACTTCTCTCTCTCTCTCTCCTCCCCTCCCCTCCCTTTTTCCATTGAAAGCTTAATATTATGTGATAACGGAAAACTGATTGATTTCAAAATATTAGCGTTTGTATGAGTGTGTGTGTGTCAGTGCAGCTTTAGACATAACTACACACACACATACACATATACACACAAACATACAAACAGTACAGATATATATATATATATATATATATATATATATATTGTAAAGTCTTTTATTATGCACATTTTTCAAAGCTATGCCAGAGTTTTTTCTGGTATTGGTAATGTATTGGTAATGTATTGGTAATACACCTGTAACCACATTGAAGCAGAAAGCGGCCTTTTGTAAGGGTGGGGGGGGGGAAGTGTCTCTGAATGAGCGTCATAGACCTGACGAAGAGATTCTAACTTTGTTACTGCTTGCTGACGACAACAAATCTTCTATCTCTGAGCCATCCCCCCCCCCCACCCGCCTGCCCATCATTCCGTAAAAACACATGGACACACCCTTTCCCAGCCCATCGTAAGGAAGCCACTACGTCTTGATTGGCGTAACATCCAGCTGCAGGTTACAACTTGCGACCTGCCTTGTGTGTGACTTTGACTGGGGGGGGGGGGGATTGTCTTCTACAGTAACTTCATTAACTCACAATCAGACAGGGGAACGTCTGATTGATATACGCCATCCACACCAGATACAAATTGGCGTGGAGTCTTTGATGGCGTTCTCTTCTGAAGTCTTTCATTATGTAGGTCAGCGACATGGTTATACACTATATACTATTAGTCATCAATTAATTTTTTTTTTTTTGTAAATCGATCAATTTGTCTACCTCTATAGGATTTTGTTCCTTCAACAATCAATATTTCTGTATTTCACACTGTCAATTTAAATTTCTAGTTCCATCCATCTCTCTGTCTATCTGTCCGTCTGTCAGATCTTCATGATGTCTATGTTATGCTCACCTTGTTTGTATGTTTAACTATCTGTAGCTTTGCCTTTATAAAAAAAAAATAGATGTATAGATTATTGCATGTATCGCGTGAATTATGTATAGCAACCACTATTCACGTGAATGTAAAATACAGCCAATCAGAATATAGGACAGAAAACACACATGGCGTTGAAGATAAGGAAGTTCACAATAGGCTATTAATAGAAATTGTCGTTGTATCATAAATTATATAAACTGGCGGACTTGGTACCACAATTGTACCAATGTGCGCAAACTCGCCAAAAGTATATATATATATATATATATATATATATATATATATATATTTATATATATATATATATATATATATATATATATATATATATATTCCTACACTATCGCTCTATTAAATGTTTCAATTGTTTATAAACGAGGAAATTGATTGTAAATATGTCGAATGATGTCCTGATTTAGATATATGATGTTATACATTTGTCGGAATTCGTTCGGGAATTCCCTAAGAGCTCATTTCATATCAGTGTGTTTTCCATCTAACGAAGACAACATCTTTCTATATTCATTCAGACATGACAGAAAGGAGGGAGGGGGGAATGGGGTGTGCATACTCGTGAACAAGCAGATTCTTCGGCTTACATTTTAGGGGAGGAGGGGGTGGCGGGGGAGGGGATGGGCTCCCTGAGTCATAACAGGAAGTTATTATCCAAGAATTATCACCAGCTTAACGGATGCAGCATGTTTTATTTTTGTTTGTTTGTGAACAAGGAATTATCGAAGTCCGGTCAGATTCTGGCCTTCCACCACTGGTCAACATGCGTCTGTTGTGGTAGCTGGTTGGCTGGACAACATGTGTTTGTTGTGGTAGCAGGTTGGCTGGACAAGACCACTTAGTTGTTGTAGGTGTAACAGATGGGACACGTTGACATAAATAATACTTTGTGATGCATGATTATTTTCTGTAAAAATCACATAAAGAAAGTAAATAAAAAAATAAATCATAAACCTAATCAACAAGTTTCCTTTTGGGTTAATATTGTTTAGTGCATCTGAGTTTAACAAGTAGAGACATTGGAGCGCATTCTGCGGACGTGAGCCTATTATGTTAGCCCCTGGTTCGAATCCCGGTAACTTATGTATTAGGCGAACTCCCCCTGTAGCGCCTCTAAGTCTGATGAGCAGGCCCTTAGCGGGCGGGGGGGGAGGGGGGGAGGAAGGGGGGCCGGGCCCCCTTGCATTTTTGTCTGGCCCCCTCTGCTTTTTTGTTCTACTTAGTAAAATGTATTACCTGCCCCCCCCTCAACCACCTGCTATTGCATGGCCCCTGCTGTAGAATGCCTGGCCCCTCCTGTAGAATTTTCACGCTACGGGGGCTGCTGCTGAGGAATGGAGATTGGTAAAGATTTAGGGTTTGGGACAGCACAAAATAATCTAGAAATAGATGATCGAACTGTTTCAAGTCCCCACAAGGTTGAGATGTTTATCCCTGGATCACGTAAACTTATAGCAGGACGTTTTTTTTTTTTTATTGTGTCCCCTTTTTGCCGAGAGCGCACTTACTGTGGAGGCACCACTGGCAGAACCGTAGCCAGGTCAAAGTAAGCAGGGGGGCACCAATACCCAGCAAGGGGGCACCTCAGGAAGGTGGGGGGTTTTCCGAAATAATTTTTTTAAAAACCTAACTTTTAAAATTCTATTAATCGGGGGGGGGGGGGGGAAGGGGGGCACGGCCCCCCAATGCCCCCCTCCCCCTTGGCTACGGGGCTGACCACGGGTAACATATGTAAGTGAGTGGGATCTCAAGGTCCTGAGCCCGTAACCCACAGCGTGAAGATCCGGTTCAAAAAAACAAACCTCTCCGAGTCTATCATTTGCGATCAGCAAAAAAAAAAAAACAATAAATCTATGACGTGTTCTTCGAAGATGTTGGGACTACTGGGGATACAATATAATCTCGAAATGACGTCATGGATATCGTCATGGGATAATGGAGCTTGAAAGGAAAACTCATAATTGTAGCAGTGTTGCACCGTGAATAAATTAAAAATCGCTATTAAAGTTAATAAATTTGAAACGGTTTGAGAATGGCTAAGGGGAGATGATCATTGAAGACTATAAGAGTGCATTCCCCTGTATGAAAGTCATTTGCGTCAAGGGAATGTCAATGTTTGTGTATGTGTGTGTGTAGGTGTGGTAGAAGGAATTATATTTGACAGAAATGAAATCCTGACAAAATATTAATAATCACTTGCGCATACTTTGATGACGTCATTGTATTCAATATGAATAATGGTTTTCTTTAAAGTGCATTAGCCAATATAGTGTTTGTGTTTACAAACTATTCTAATGCTAAGCTGAATTTTTTTTTTTTAATAAAAAAAACCCATTGTAGATTTTAGAAATAAAGACTTTTTGAACCCGGTCAGACTCATCTTCATATCTGGTAGCATCGTTACGATAATGAAAGTAGACAAATTAATTTTTATCATTATGAATCATTCACTATATCAGGACATACAACAAATTTTGAGGACATACAACATATTTCGTGAACATTCATCATTTTTGTTTTCGTCGATGTCATTGGAAAGTTCATAAAAAAATGATGGATCCAATTTTTGTATCCCTGGAGCCAAAAACATGACCCCCCCCCCCAGCCCGTGGTCCCCAAAGCGATTATTTCCCTCAATTTGATGTCATGGTTAGCAGAGGATTGCAGAGGCGTGGACAGAGGGGCTGCTGAAGGTGAGTGTGTGTGGGGGGGGAGGGGTCAATTGTTTTAGATTAAGCGCTTAGACATCCCTCCCCACCCCCGCCCTTCCCCTCCCCCCACCTCAATGATTCCCAAAAGTCATTCTCTACTTGACAAACGATTGCACTCTACAAAACAATTATACATAATAGATCACTCCCCACCCACACCCCCCACCCACATCTGTTGTTTTTTTTTTATGCCTGTTAGGATATTCATCTGTATTGTCAGAGGTTAAGAACAAGTATTGCTTTCAACTGTTTTGTTTACCTGATTGTTTGTTTAACCTGACTGTCTGTCTACCTGGCTGTTTTATTTACCTGGCTGTTTTATTTACCTGACTGTTTATCTGACTGTCTGTTTACCTGGCTGTTTTATTTACCTGACTGTTTGTTTACCTGACTGTTTGATTATCCGACTGTTTGTTTACCTGACTATTTGCTTACTTCTGCATGATGGGTTCCAGAGGGGTGCCGTAACCGATGGGACCGTAAGCCTGAAAGACGTGACATTGTGCCTCCCTTCAATAGCGCCTTAAACCTAACTATCATATTGTGGGACACATGGGGGGGGGCTCTGGCTGTAACCCCCCCCCCACCCCCCAGGTAAATGAATCCCCACCCTTTTTTTTAAGTTATATTAACCGGCATTCAGATATTCCCCCCCCCCTACTTATAACTCAAAAAACTGTTCATTGCGAAAAGCAGATCCCTAAGCGCCTAACCCCTCCCCCCAACACACACACACAAACTTGATGTAAAGTTGGCCCCAGTGCACCCCTCCCTCGCCCTTCTATAAGTTATATTCCAGACATTTCATACGGCCATTGGCTGAACTGTGTACAACGTCACCACAAAATGGTTTGCACAGAAATATTTTTCATTAGTTCTGTTCTACTTTTTAAAATATTTTCTATTTTCTATTTTTTTTTTTTTTTACAAATTTCTAAAGTAGTCTTCAAGTAAGCATGTTCTAGTCCATAATTTTCTTTTTGTTGACCGCTTGCTAGCATAACTTATATGTCAGTGCAGTACGTTTTTGAGGACCGGGCGAAAAAAATGCCGCCCCCTTTCCGTGCGGGGCGGGCCGCTCTCCTCCCTCCCCTCATTTTTCAGTTACGCCACTGAGTCATTAATAATTACACCTCCCATCACATTTCTGTCTGTCTCACTTACCTGTCTGAACTACCTGTCTGATCTACCTGTCTGAGCTGCCTGTCTGACCTGTATGTCAGACCTGCCTGTCCGGTTCACATCCCTAACAATCGAGTTCACTGCTTCCAATTTTTTAAAATACTTCCTTAATAAAAAAAAGCTTATATTTATATAACGTGTTATGTATTTACCATCAAGACTATTACAATATTGATCCCACTGTTGCCATATATATATATATATATATATTAGGGGCTATAGTACATTCATCTTATTGCCACTCTACAGAACACTCAAGATAAGATTGTCTCTCTTATTTCTTCTCGCTGCTGCCCTGATGTATCGTGATTAACATTCAATTACAGGTTGTCTGGGGTGGTGGGGGGGGGGGACAATAAATATTGACTTCATAAGATGTTGCGGCGTAAGGCGTGACTAATTAGGGTCGTAAAAAGGACATTTCATTATGGACATTTCAATACGGACATTTCAATACGGACATTTCAATACGGACATTTCAATACGGACATTTCAATACGGACATTTCAATACGGACATTTCAATACGGACATTTCAATACGGACATTTCAATACGGACATTTCAATACGGACATTTCAATACGGACATTTCAATACGGACATTTCAATACGGACATTTCAATACGGACATTTCAATACGGACATTTCAATAACGACAGACAGTGTTTGACAGGCAATCATTAGGAGACAATTTAAAAAAAAAAATAAGGAAAGAAAGACAGACATTTCCATTGCATATATAATAGCGTCAAAAGTGCAATATCTGTTGTCATAGAACCGGGGGTGGGCAAACTTTTCTGAGTCGCGGGCCACATTCGGTTCGTGGCTTTTACAGTCGGGCTGTACCAAGGGCAGATGGATGGAGTGTAGACGTGAACGGATATAAATAAAAAGTAAACGTCATAGCATTAAAGTAAAGGGTTTGTGCGATCACTACGAATTAAATGGTTGGCCTCTGGTTGGATGAAACTGTTTGGTGGGCCGCATTAGGCCCGTGGGTACTAGTTCGGCCCTTAATATACAGGTCTGTACAACTTTCAATATTTATAAGTTGAATTGTTCTCTGTAAGAAGCCTGAACGGAATTTAAATAATCTTTTTTGGGAATAAATTACTTTTAAAATTGTGAAATAAATACCGGAAGTAACACAGATTCTCAAGATTTTATTGAAATTAATTTTATTATCAAACAAATTGTGATCACTAATTGGAGGCTGATACAAACATTAGGGAACCACAGCTTGAGATAATAGTGTGTTTAAAAGGAGGAAATAGTGTAGCAATGCCAGCAACGATTAGCAATAATTACAGCTAGAGTCGTTCTTAGGTATGTACGAGCACTAGACGTACATTTCATGAGATATGGGGCGCCCTATTTAAATGTACCTTTAGGGGCCCCCGTATAATTATGTTAAACATTAATTAATTCCTAAATACCCCTCCCCCTGCCATCCTCTCCCCCCCAAAAAAAGAACAACAACAACAACAAACAAACAACCTTATTATTAGGGGCCCTAGATCCCTACAGTTATATATTTTACATATCTATAGAAGTGGTTCATCTGTTACATGGCACAATTTAAATATCTATAGAAATGGTTCATCTGTTAGATGGCACAATTTAAATGAGCTGTTTACTTCAATTTTTTTTACGCCGTAAACCGAGTTTTGTAAAACTAATGAGGATTTGTCTCCGTTAAGTTTCTAAATAAAACAAAAAGTTGTTGCCCAACTCAATAATTATTGAACATAGCTATTGATCCGCGCACTTCACCGTGAATCTCACAAGTTCTCTGCACCGTGAATCTCACAAGTTCTCTGCACAACCGTTAAACTGATCCGCTTAAATTGTTTTTTTTTTGGAGAGGTGATTTGAACCCAGCCTTCTCTCTCTCTCTCTCTCTCTCTCTCTCTCTCTCTCTCTCTCTCTCTCTCTTACACACACCCCACCTCATCTATTTTTTTACAATCACCCCCCTTCCTCTTCTCGCGTAGATTGCTTTACTTGTCCTCCTTGTTATCAACAGAGTGGCCACTTAGCCACACAAGTTGATCCTCACTGAGCCCCCCCCCCACCCCCTTTGCAGCAAAAACTTTTTCCTTTATACATAGACATTTTCTATTCTATACATATACTAGCTGTACCCTGCAAAACCTTTGCATAGAGTTATATCCCCTTAGGCTTGATCGGTAGGCTAGGTTATTTTTGGTTTCGGGCAGATCCGATTTTTTTCATGATTGTATTTTAAACTGGAATACTGTTGTATTAATTCTTTACTTTCGATTTAACGCAGAACCCACACCACTATTATTTATGTTATACTTCGAAACGCCTTCGTCTTTCTCATTTCACGGACACTGGCCTGTGGCTATCTACTGGTTAGCTCATTTGTGTGTGCTAAATTGTAGTCTTCACTCTTTCCTCTTCCATCTTCTCTCTCTCTCCCTCTCTTTCTCTCTCCCTCCTCCCTCCATTCATCTCAAACCCTCTCTTCACTAAATGCTAAAGGGGGTTAGAACAGTCCAGGACAATATCAATCAGATGAAGAAAGTTTTAAAAAAATGGTAGGGTAATGGGGGAGGGGTGAGGGGAAGAGAGGGAAGGTTGCAGTGACATTTAGAATGACACTTTGAGCAGGTCGATATGTTGTCATGAGGAATTGACATGCTCACGGACAATAGAATTTTGTTCTTTTTAAATTTCCTTTTCTTTAATGAAAAATACTTTTTTTTCTTTTGACTGAAGCGTACTCGAAGATTTAATTAGACAAGACTTCACGATGGAGAGAGAGAGAGAGAACAAGAGGGTGTTCGAGAGAGAGAAAGAGAGAGAGAGACAGAAAAATGGGTTAGGGAGAAGCAGAGATACAGTGAGTGACGGACAATTGGGGGTGGGTGGCGCAGGTATGGGGTTCGATACCCAGCGACTTGCAATCAATTATGTATACGTCTCCCGTGGTAGCTCCTTGGCTATAGCTCTCTATGCTATGGTGTGGACGAAGGAAGGAAACTACTACAAAAAGAAAATGACCCAATAGTAGATAATAACTTCAAAAGATTAAAAAAAAGTAAAGTTCCCTTTGACCTAACGGGCCATCGAGTCAGTAGAAGCATCTGTTTTTCTTACCTACAGCATTTTGACAGATTGTGTGGTACCCTCCCTTACATCCCACCCCCCCCCAACTTAAGTCAGGTACTTATTTAAACATGGTTAACTTGGGTGGATATTCAACTAGCTTTGTTATCACTGAGGATCGAACCCGTGAACTTCAGGTAGACTGTCGACTCTCTCTACATGACTCGGCCATCAAGAGATAAACGTCTCTTTTTTTTAGCGACTTTAAGAAGAAGACAGACAAATAGAAAAACATAACAATAGAAAGATAGGCCAATAGAAAAACATAACAATAGAAAGATAGGCCAATAGAAAACATAACAATAGAAAGACAGGCCAATAGAAAAACATAACAATAGAAAGACAGGCCAATAGAAAGACAGATAATAATAATGATAAATAAATAAATAAACACATCAGTAACGTTTAATTTGAATATTTAGAACAAGCGCCATATTTCTCAAATATTGCTTAAACATTCTTTAAACAAACAACAAAAACACAGTCAATCACACAAATAAATCACACAAAAAAAAAATCACATTTAGCTATAAAAGAAATAGATATAAAAAATTACAACTTCAATATGACATCTTAGACTTAACATTCTGAACAGAGATAAATTTAAAAAAAAAATCGGAAATGTAAATTTCAGAAAAATCATCCTGTATTACTCATATAATGCAAAGGGGAGTTAAGTCGTCCAAGTTTGAGAAGCTCAGACAGGAAGTGTTTTCGTATCCATGGCAACTGCCGTAAATAAAATATAAACTTACATTTGATTTTTTCTTTCTTTTCTTTATCGTAGACAAACATTTTTGAAGGTTTTATTCGTCTCTCTCTCTCTCTCTCTCTCTCTCTTTCTTTCTCTCTCTTTCTTTCTCTCTCTTTCTCTCTCTCTCCCTCCCTCTCTCTCTCTCCCTCCCTCTCTCCCACTCTCTCTCCCACCCCCTCTTTCTCACCCTCTCTCTCTCTCTTCCTCTCTATCTCTCCCCCTCTCTCTTTCTCTCTCTCTCTCTTACTCTCTCTCTTTCTCTCTCTCGCTCTTTGAAAGACATTTTTTTAGTGAAGATTTTCGCCAGTCAACCGTTCTGATAAAGACTCTTTCCCCCCCCCCCTCCCGTGTAGTGCTTGCATGCCATTTTTTCGGTGAAGATTGACATAGGGGTCAAAGCTGTAGACAAAGTATGGCTCATTTTGTTGAGGAAAATAATGACATGTAATACTACTGTTGTGTACAGGATCTTGTTGGGCCTCTAATTTAGATATATATATATATATATATATATATATATATATATATATATATGTCAGCATTCTTTAAGATCAACATCCCAACTGCCCCTTGAACACCACGCACCAAATGACACTTGGGGAAAAAAAACTCGCTAATACACACCAGCGAACACATCAAATATCCAATCAGTAATAAGAACAATGTATTCATAAAAATGAAATAATATAAGTTCAATCCATCAAATCTATAAAAAGAATGATGACAAAATAACAATAAAGTCCAGACAAATAGTATAGTCACTAACGGCCCAACTTTTACACTCGTGAACTAGCACCTGTCCCATACGATAAAACTCTTTACTGTCAGTTAACTCCCTTCTCCACGTTCACCTACAACCACCTTCCCTCCTAACCCCCCTGATCTCCTCAACCAAATACAGCCATGGTCCACTGGTCTCACTGGTCACTCCGATCACTCTCCATTCACGACTTTGATCTTCGAACATCTCACGATCAAACCCACTCCATGCCATTCAAACACGCTAACTGACCCAACACAGTTCTCACATATAATATTCTGACAGCAGATATTCTACTGCGCAACTCACAAACTAATACACAACACAACAATAATGACACAATACAACAATAATGACATGTAATACAACAATGACTTAAAATAGAACAATAATGACCTGTAATACAACAACAATGACATGCAATATAACAATAATTACATGTCATACAACAAAAATGATACTTAGTAGCTATAATTACATTAATTACAATAATGCTGACATAGGAGTCAATTTAGCATCGTGACATCATGCGATGACATAAATAACAACAATAATGGCGTCTTAGACCACAGTAATGACATTTGAGGCAACCATGTTGTGACATCAGGTGATGGCATAAATGACAACTCCTACTCGTGTTGCCCAACATATTCTCGCCTTAAATTCTATTTTGTTTTCTACTGTGTGTACTCTAGACAGATGATCTATGACTCTGTACAATGTCTGGTCTACACTCTGACTGATGAACCAATCAGCTCCAGTTACAACTTGTTGTATTACACACGCCTTCCTTAGTTTCTCCTGGAACACTGCGTATTCGATTATGCTTTTTTTTTTTACATTCGACTACTTTTCTCTCGCTTTCAGTTGCTGTTCACTTCGATCGCTATCAATGACCTGCAAAATAATTTTTTTTTGTAAAGATTAGTATCACCTTTGAGTCCTAGTGTTTTGTGTATATGTTTGTGTATTTGTGTGAGTACCTGATACTTTTACTTCATACTGTTGTCAGCACAATACAATACACCAGTGATTCTCAAATTGAGTACCGAGTCATACAGATGTGTACCAACCGATTACAATTTTGAGGCGCGCCGAAAAACAACACGCCTGACAATCCGAATAACAATTTTACAGTGTTTTGTATTATCCGGCTTCAAGCTAATGAGATGATATTTTTCTAACTAAAGAAAAGAGGTTTCTACTCGTGTTGGTGTGATGAAATATAATAGTTCAGAAATATGAAGGAATCGATTATTTTTCATTTTGTATGAAAGGGGGATAATATGTTTAACTTTTAATTTGCATTTCTCGAATAATGTTTAAAAAAATATTTTTTGTGCAGACTAAGAGGAATTTGAGAGCCGCTGATGTAATGTGAGGACCTCCATAATTAACTCTGGATAAAAAAAAAACTTCCGGCTTACTGTATTTAAATAATTAATGTTCCTTTCTACTCTAGATTAGATGTATTAAATGTTCATTTCTAGATTAGATGTATTAAATGTTCATTTCTAGATTAGATGTATTAAATGTTCATTTCTAGATTAGATGTATTAAATGTTCTTTTCTAGATTAGATGTATTAAATGTTCATTTCTAGATTAGATGTATTAAATGTTCATTTCTAGATTAGATGTATTAAATGTTCATTTCTAGATTAGATGTATTAAATGTTCATTTCTAGATTAGATGTATTAAATGTTCATTTCTAGATTAGATGTATTAAATGTTCATTTCTAGATTAGATGTATTAAATGTTCACTTCTAGATTAGATGTATTAAATGTTCATTTCTAGATTAGATGTATTAAATGTTCATTTCTAGATTAGATGTATTAAATGTTCATTTCTAGATTAGATGTATTAAATGTTCATTTCGGGATATGTTCATCTCTTGTTTCCACAACTCACTAATGGGACAGTTGTTTTCGCTGTTTCATTTTCATCTCCACTATGTCTGTGTGTGCAGCGGTTATGGAGGTATTATGAACAACGTGGGTTAGCTGAACGGACTCGCTGAGATTCAAACTAGAGAGCTGCACGGGATTGGGATTCGCGGGAGTCCCGCGGAATCCGCGGGACTCCCGCGGGATTGGAAATAAATTTATCGGGAGTTCCATGGGATTGGTTTTGTTTTTGTGGGAGTCCCGTGGGTTTGGGTTTTGTTTTTGCGGGAGTCCCGTGGGTTTGGGTTTTGTTTGAGTTGAGACTCTCGCAGACTTCTGATGAATCAATCAAATCGCACGGATGATCTTGGGATGATTTGTGATGTATGATACACACCTAGTTCATGGCCTTTCCTTGACATTCTTGGTATTTAGGTCAAAACGCTAGAGTAGATTTAGAGACAGAAACTATCCCCTTCGACGTTTTAATATAATAGATATCTAAGAGTTAGGAGTAATACCAATAAGGGTGACAAGGTGACAGACGACTTTGGACAAGGTGGGGAAACAATAGAATAGTAGACAGCAAAGGTGTGAAGACCGAGACGCGACGTCGGACAGGCTAGTAGGGTTAATAATGACGACCAAGTGACGCTCCTAGAAAGATTAGATAGTTAGGCAAATACTGAAGGGATCGTGACGTATTTAGGGTAATTAGGGCACGGACGTTGGGGTATAAATAGGGGCTGGATTCGGACATTAGTTAATTAAGAGAAGTTAGGAGAAATTTGTAGTTATGAGGAGTTTTAGAGATCTCTAGTTAGTCAGAGTTGAGGCAGAGTAAATTATTGAAGTGTATTCATTTATGGACTTTTATATTCTGATGAATTTCTGATGTACATGTATGTAAATAAATCGTTGTACTAACAACGCCTCGAGTTTGATTGGTTTTCGCGTTGTGACAAAGGAGCGAGCAAATAAGAGTGAAACAGACAGACATACTTCTCTAATTCTCTTTTTTAATTTTCAAATAATGGATAATAAAGCAAACATTCAAAAGTTAGTTTACACAAAAAGCGAGCGTATTCAGTTTTACGTAAATAAAGGTGGTAAGAGCAATATTTGGGAAAGTTTCAATCGTGTGCTCTTGGATGGTGAGGATGTGCCCTTCGCAGTACGTACAAGATGCGATACCATTATAACTTGGCACACGATGGTACGAATGGTCTGTGGAAGCATCTCGAGTTTTGTAAAAACAGGTCACCAGTTCCAAAAATTACATCAATGACTAGCTTCACTCCAAGTCAAGAGAAGATTGTTAAACAGGTTCCAGTTCAGGTTAAAACAGAAATCACAAACACCATTGTTTCAATGTGCGCTAAAGACATCAGGCCCTTTTCATTTGTCGAATGCTGTGGTTTCCAAGAACTGGCTGCCAAGTTGATAAACATTGGTGCAAAATATGAGAATGTTCCTGTTAATGAGATTTTGCCTTGTGCCACAACTGTTTCAAGGCATTTGGGTAATGTTGTGGAGAAAGAAAAAAATCTTATGAAAGAAAGATTATCTAAGATTAAAAGATTTGGAATAACAACCGACCTTTGGTCTCACGATGGAAGTGGTCACAGCTATATTACTGTGACAATACATTTCATTGATAAATGGATAATGGAATCATTTGTTCTATCAACACATTCATTAAATGAAAAACGTACGGGTGATAACATCAAAGAAAGTGTGAAACATGTGTTAGAAGAATACGAAGCGCATCGAACAAATAATTTTTATGTGACAGATAATGCCAGCAATATGAAAGCTGCATTTAAAGATTCATCATGGATTGGCTGCGCATGCCATAATATTAATCTTGTTTTATCACATGCTATGAATAAAAAAGATGATGGTATTATTGGAGAGATTAGTAGTCTTATTGAAACTAGCGAAGAACTGGTTACACTTTGTAAAAGAACAAAGTTAAACGGTCGCCTGCCGATTACAATGAAACAATGTGTTGTCACTAGATGGAACAGCATTTTAACAATGCTTAGCTCTATAGATAAAAATTTCAAAGAACTGCATACACTAAGCAACGAACAAGGAGTAAATAGACAAATTCTTCGCTGTTTAGCTGACATTGATGAAGGGTTATTGAAGAGTGTAATAGAGATATTGGAACCTTTTGAAACAGCAACAAAATGCTTGTCAGTTGACAAAAATCCATCTATTCATTTAGTTTTTCCAACCAAATTGAAACTACAACAGCATCTGAAACCAAAATACCAAGACAATACCATAATAAAAAATTTCAGGAAACATTAAAATTCAGCATTGGAATTATATTTTCCAACTCAACAAATTCATTTCACTGCAGCTATACTAGATCCTCGTTTCAAATCCAATTTTGCAATTCTTGCACCTGAAGAGTATTCACTCGCAACAACTGATTTGAAGGTAATGGTAAACAGCGTTTCAGAAGACATTATTGCTACTTCCTCCAATGATCAGTTATCTCCTCCACGTAAAAAAAGAAATATTGAAGATTCTTTCTTTGGAGACCTCTACACTACCCCTGAAACCAATCCTTTAGAGGTATTTGCACAATAATGCTTGATGAATTTTTTTTTTTAGTTTTTTTTATACATTTCTAACTTTTTTTACACTTTGCATATCAGGGTAAGCATATAAATAAGATATTTGATTGCCTTTCTCACTAATTTATTGATAAGTTTTATACAATGGAATAATATAACAAAATACATTACACTTATTTAGGTGGAAGCTTATTTAGCAAGTGCAGAAAAGTGTGAAAGTTTACTAGAGTATTGGAGGGACAAATCAACTGCATGGAAACATCTCTCAGAAGTTGCGCAGCAATTTCTGAGCATACCGGCATCATCAACCTCATCTGAAAGGACATTTTCTTCGGCTGGTCGCGTTCTTGAAGAAAGGCGGTCACAGTTGGCTCCAGAGAGTGTTAATGGCATCTTATTTTTACATGGACTTAAATTGTAGAACTGTTTATTTTACCTACTATCTTAAACGTTTTTCATGTATGTTTTTCGAGAGGATTTCTATAAACAAATTTTTAAACCATTATTTATGAGTTATAGAATATTTTTTTTGACTGGAGCGGGTGGGGTTGGGAAAAATTTTCGCGGGAGCGGGTGGGACTGGGAGGTATTTCTTTTGGGAGTGGGTGGGACTGGGTGTGATTTTGACTCCCGTGCAGCTCTCTAATTCAAACCCGTAACCTACATCATATCAAGCAGGCTGACAATCAAAGTGCCGTTGACATAGGTAAACGAACTATTTCACATCATTTTCAATCAGTGTCTCTTGTTTTTATGTTGAGAAGATTTAAACAAAAATAACGCCGAATCCGTCCTTTCTATTGTAAGATTCAGAGCCCTAGCTTGATGAAAATAATGTCGCCGCCTTTACATTGATCTAGAGTCACGTGAGTTTACTATATGTCTCATTTGTTTTTGTTTTTATTTATTCCAAGTAGGCGGTGTTACTTGTCTTATTCTATTTATGCTCATTTATATTCAAGCAAGATGTTTCATCGTCGTTAAATATATTTATTGAAAAACAATGCAACACGTCAGTTCTCAATCTTTTATCGCGACTGTGCCCCAAAGGTTGCGAAAAAGTTTGTCCTCCGGTACCCCTCACACGTACGTCCTTCAAATGTTGGATTATCTCAAACGACAATTTTATGTCGCTGCGTATCCCCCGCATCAGCTTTCCCCGTACTCCTTGGGGTGCGTGTACCATCGGTTGAGCACCGTCGATCTAACAGAAAACAATATTGTAAAGTTTTTCAAGCCTCTCTCATACCGACGCGGTTTATACCTTGCGGGCGGTCAGGTGTAGCCGACTGGAAAATATAACAACATGTCAAGTGGACGCAGTGAAATAAAACCTTGACCCACAACTGTAGGTAGGCGGGTGACAGCTGCATTGTCGTACAGGTGAAATAAAGTCAATCAACTGTGATCTCGACATCCACCTACTGAACTGGCCTGAAGCTAAAAGTTACAAAAACATACAAACCGAAATCTTGGAACGAAACCTTGTTGTATGCGTCTTGCTCAAAGGGCGGCACACGCTACACCACTGTGATGAATTGAAAAATGGTGCCGATGTTGGGCAGTCTGAGTAGTTTTATGGCCATGCCCTAGGGAAACCACTGTGAGGGGGCCCCTTCCTTAAAGAGAAATGCTCTACAAAACAGTCCCGAAATTAGGTAAAAGAAAAAACACACATACATAAACACATACATACACACAATGATAAATACATATTTACATACACACGCATACATACATACACACTACATACAAACTGATATTGAGGAAGTCAGAACTTGAGCCATAACAACATGTCATGTGATCGGGACTTTCCCTACACCGAGACCCACCTGGTGCTTCACGTCTACCAAATGTACTTTTCTTGTGGAAACTACCTGTCATTTACCTAATTCTATCAAAATAGTGACATAACATGACTTCTTTTTCTGCCTTATCTTAAAACTCATTTTTATCTTTCTTCACAGTAGCGAGCTCAAGATGAAGTTAATTTATACTTCCCTCCCTTTGACTTCACAGAAATTTTATTTTAATTAAGAAAAAAATAATAAATGAATGACTTCATATCGAATAAATTGAATCAACCGAAAGCAATCATTTCATGTTGGTCCTCACCTGACTCGATTGATCATATTAAATGGGTCATCTCTCTCTCTCTCCTTCTATCCAACACCCACACGCACATACACACACGCGCGCACACACACAGCTTACTCTATAAATATTACATTCCTCTGATCAAAGTGGTAATGTATATAATTAAAGGGAAGTGTGCCGGCGTCTGGAATGGTAGGAAATGATTCATTTAGTTTTTTTTAAACGTTACATTTATATTTAGTCATGAAATAATCAAGACTATAACTAGCCGTATTGGTCAATCCACTTGACGGAGATATATAAACAAGATAACTTTTTTTTTAAAGATAAAAGTAAAGAGACAAACTAAAGACAGGAGTAACTGTAAAAAAACAGGAGTAACTGTAAAAACAGGAGTAACTGTAAAAACAGGAGTAACTTAAAAAACCAGGAATGACTGTAAAATGGGAATAACTGTAAAAACAGGAGTAACTGTGAAAACATGAGTAACTGTAAAAACAGGAGTAATTAAAAATATCAAGGATATATGAAATTGAATTCAACGGAAAATAGAACGTGTGCAATAGTCTGTATAAACACACGGAGCCTTTGGGATAAATGTAAAGCCTCTGAGAGAAATGTAAAGCCTCTGAGAGAAAGTCCAGGCCTATATGTAGCAAAATGTTGTTCTAGCCCACCATAAATAACGTGTTGTCTTTCAATGCTGTATAATTAAACTAGCGTTAGACCTTATGGTCCCCCAACGAACTTGACGAGCCCCGTAGCCATGTACCAAAGGTCACCCACCGTACCAGCTGCATCCAACTTTAACAGATACACATCAATGTATACCAGCTAGAACCCCATCTTTACCAGCTGCTACCTACTATACCACCTGCGACCCTCTCTATACCAACTGAAACTCTCTATACCACCTAAAACTCTCTATACCACCTGCGACCCTCTCTATACCACCTGCGAGCCTCTATATACCACCTGAAACTCTCTATACCACCTGAAACTCTCTATACCAACTGAAACTCTATACCACCTGAAACTCTCTATACCAACTGAAACTCTCTATACCACCTGAAACTCTCTATACCACCTGAAACTCTATACCACCTGCGACCCTCTCTATACCACCTGCGACCCTCTATATACCACCTGAAACTCTCTACACCACCTGAAACTCTCTATACCAACTGAAACTCTATACCACCTGAAACTCTCTATACCAACTGAAACTCTCTATACCACCTGAAACTCTCTATACCAACTGAAACTCTCTATACCACCTGAAACTCTCTATACCAACTGCAAGCCTATAATACCAGCTTGCAGTCGGTATATCTTTCTGTCTGATAATTCTCATATTATCTAAACACTGGGTAAGCTGGTGGCGAACAGGTTGACAGTTCGTAAGCTATATGTAAATAACGGGTTCAATCCTCATGGAAATTTATTAACCCGATAAGGGGCGCAAAATAAACTGATCCGGCCACGGGCCTCTTGATGCCGACCGTAAATTGTTGTTTCTGGACCGGTAAGTAAACTGTGGGTATGTGTATGTGTAAATTAGGTTACAACCTACTTTGTGGAGATTGACCCCGTTAGGGCATGTTGACCTAGGAGTTTTTCTAGCTGTAGAAAGGGGGGGGGGACGGAGAATTCATCGTTTGTTTTTCAACTCTTGAAATAACATTTTCCCTTTTTGATCAGGTTTAGCATATTGCTCAATAGTTCGATTTATCGATTTTTTAAAATAAATACACGAGAACGTTTACTGCGTCTGAGAAATATCCGTTAAAATGGGTTGTGGTAAGTGCTCCTGAAATTCGAATCTGCCATTCAAAACATAACAAAATACCTTAACCCTGAATTATTAAAAAAACATATTGATATGATTTATAATTATGTATTGTTTCCTCTGTGTGTGTAATTTATTCACTAATATTACGCCTGTACTTTCCGATTGACATAAAAACAAAATATTAAAAGTGCATTTCACAAGAACAACATTATTAATACTTAATCAATTTTTTTTTAGTATTATTTTCAAAGTTTGTTTTCATTCGGCACCTGTGTAATTATAGTATCGATATATTATAGTATCAATAACCTTTGCTGCCAATCAAACACAAGTTCGTGAATTAAATAATATATATATATATATATATATATATATATATATATATATAAACAGAGGTAATTACAATACAGTGAGATCGAGACTGACACGGCCATCTAGAATTACTATAGAAATTCGCACTTTACCGGAGTTTGATAAAGTCATTGTGTGAAACCTACCCACACCCCTTCAAAGTATCACAGTCCTCTACCCCCCATAACAATTGTCCCCCCCCCCACCCACCCCCTCCTTCACCGCCAATATTTTGCAATACCTGGCGCAATATTTGAAGAAATGAACTGAGTTGATGACGGACTCGAACAGATGGTGACGGGTTGTCGTCCCATGTCTTTGTTGTTCACAGGTCGAGTGCAGCGAATGTTGAGACCTGTGGCCACACAACGTGAGTTGATGATGAAGCGCCCCACGTCTGCTGGGTACGTTGAACTGTTGCCGTAAATATATGTGTGTGTGTGTAATATTAGATGTAGGCTTAGTATTTTTGAGGGTTGGGTGCCTGTTATACTAGGTGAAGCGAACAATTTGGATAGATTGCTCTGCTCATGTAACTCGGTGGCTGTTTGATTGTGAGCTCTACCTGCTGGTTGTAGTCTACAGGTTCAAACCCCCGGGGGAAACCAGTCACCTGCCTATGATTTCCGAGTTTGCCTTTATATTGGATTGGCCATGTCAGAGGCACTTGTCGGGGGGGGGGGCACTTGTCAGGGGGGGGGCACTTGTCAGGAGCGTGAAGTTTAAATAATTTACCAATTGGGGGGGGGGGGTCTTGTGGGAATTGGGGGGGGGGCATTCAAAGGGCTCATTATTAGGAAGTGAATTTCTTTTTAGATTTTTTTTTGTTCATGGGTCTCCCAAATTACACTACCTGGTTCCTGATGTACCCTTTTATCCCATTCCCAAAATGTACGTTTCCTTAGACCCCCCCCCTCCAATCCCTCTAACACGGTCCTACTTCTTTCTTTGGTTCTCTCGGGTCTAAATGTTGATAAACAAAACAAACATGTTTATGTTAAGTCTTGCTCGAAAAATAAATTAAAAAAAATCAGTTTTTTCACAACGTATTGATTTTTATTACTTGTTTCAATCAATTTCACAGATGAATCAATTACCAACATCTTATTATCGGTAACAAAAAAAATAACAACCAAAAATATAACATAAAAAATAACTGGAAAGAATAACATCTGTAGATCTAAGTATATAAAAAAATTTCTCACAGTAACAATACAACGGGACGCCTATGGAATGCAATTAAAAAGACTCATTTATATAAAAGACTCATATATAAAAGAAACATATATAAAAGACTCATATATAAAAGACTCATATATATAAAAGACTCAGATATAAAAGACTCATATATAAAAGATTCAGATATAAAAGACTCATATATAAAAGACTCAGATATAAATGACTCATATATATAAAAGACTCATATATAAAAGACTCACATATAAAAGACTCAGATATAAATGACTCATATATATATAAAAGACTCAGATATAAAAGACTCATATATAAAAGACTCAGATATAAATAACTCATATATATATATATATATATAAAAGACTCATATATAAAAGACTCATATATAAAAGACTCATATATATAAAAGACTCAGATATAAAAGACTCAGATATAAAAGACTCATATATATAAAAGACTCAGATATAAGACGCTCAATTGAGTACAGATTTCCCAGACTGAAACACATCCCTCACCAAATTGTATATCAAATTACATTAACAGTAATAATATCGCTGAGTCTCACAGGTTGATGGACGGAGATAGCGGGTGGGGGAGAAGGTGTTACTGTGACGTCAAAGTTGGACTGGCTAACTATTAACAATGATCAGTAACAGAGGTTCCCAATCTTTGGTCATTAGCAACCCACTGAGAAATATTTTCTGTTTTTTTTTTGCGAAAGGAATACAAACAAAACAAGGATGGATTTAGTATTAACAAGGTGTGGATTTAGGATTAGCAAGGAGTGGATTTAGGATTATCAAGAGGTGGATTTAGGATTATCAAGAGGTGGATTTAGGATTATCAAGGGGTGGATTTAGGATTAGCAAGGGGTGGATTTAGGATTATTTAACTGTTGCAGGAATGAATGACGTTAAATAAAAGTCCGAAATGACTCCTAAAAGTGTTATATATATTTATTTATTTATTTAAAAATTTATGAGTCTCACTACTTTTTAGAGAACACCCCTCCCTCCCTTTTTCGCTCACCCCCTCCCCCCCCCCCCCCGAAAAAAAAAAAAACTGATTGTATATATTCTCTACTAAGTACCGTAGTTATTGAAAATGTTAGCCTCCCCCCCCCCGCCCCCATTAGTCCCATACTATGAGAATCACTGATATAGAAGTATGAGATATGCGATGCTAAGGTAGGGGACACTAGGAGAGCTTATTACATGTAATAAGGTAGAGGGAGGGGGGAACTATTACATGAAGTACGGTAAAGGAAGGGGGTGTTTTTAAAAAAAAAAACGAAATACGGTAAATTACGGCAAGTGAACACCAAGATCTGGGGTGGATGAATGCGGAGGGGGGGGGGGAGAGGGTGCAAGGTGTTAACAAATATGCGCAGTCGATGTCGCTTTCGGAATGCATTGAATCTGACAAACGCAGGATGCTGCAATTAGATCGGATGTTTTCGGACGTGCGATGCTGCAATTAGATCGGATGTTTTCGGACGTGCGATGCTGCAATTAGATCGGATGTTTTCGGACGTGCGATGCTGCAATTAGATTGGATGTTTTCGGACGTGCGATGCTGCAATTAGATCGGATGTTTTCGGACATGCGATGCTGCAATTAGATCGGATGTTTTCGGACGTGCGATGCTGTTGTTTAGATCCAAAGATGAGTCATCTGGGATTATCTGCTGTCACACGTGTCAATTATTATTGCAGATACCTCACAGCGTTTAATATTACCTCAGTCATCAAACGATATCCTAATGTATACATCACATTATATATATATATATTACACTAAATTATTTATTTTGAATTAGTTGAATACAATGACCCTGATCAATACTTTTATTAAGTTAGATCTGTTTATTCCCCTCCCCCCCAAACCTGTCAAGGTCGCAGGGTAGACAGGTATGGTGTTTGCGTGCCCCACCCAACCGGCTAGTCAAGCAGTCAGAAAGGCGAGATTTTCTTGGTCTATAAGGCACAATGCCTTTTATAACTACAGACGGTCCTGGTCATAGGTAAACACACTCGTACGGTTATGTCTTTCAAAATAATAGCTAAGTGCATAGAGTTCACTTGTCCTCTTAGAATGTTACTTTGCTGTTACCGGAAAGGGATGTTAAAGTTGGCGGTATACACAGGCCGTAAAGACCTTGTCCAACAATTGTATCAAGATACACCTGGATACACGGACACTGTGTGTCCAACAATTGTATCAAGATACACCTGGATACACGGACACTGTGTGTCCAACAATTGTATCAAGATACACCTGGATACACGGACACTGTGTGTCCAACAATTGTATCAAGATACACCTGGATACACAGACACTGTGTGTCCAACAATTGTGTTAAGATACACCTGGATACACGGACACTGTGTGTCCAACAATTGTGTTAAGATACACCTGGATACACGGACACTGTGTGTCCAACAATTGTATCAAGATACACCTGGATACACGGACACCGTGTCCAACAATTGTATCAAGATACACCTGGATACACGGACACTGTATCCAACAATTGTATTAAGATACACCTGGATACACGGACACTGTATCCAACAATTGTATTAAGATACACCTGGATACACGGACACTGTATCCAACAATTGTATTAAGCTACACCTGGATACACGGACACTGTGTGTCTAACACTGATGGAATGTAATTTATGCTAAAGTGCACAAGGGATAGAGTTTGTTGAATATCAGAAAATACAAATAAACAAACCATGTGCACTAAAAGTGCGCTGTAGTAAGAATTCTTTTTTTGACATAACACACACACATGCATACATATGTATATATAGACATCTTGGTCTGGATTTTCGTGTGTGTGTGTGCGTGTGTGTGTGAGTGCGGGGGAGGGCGTGCGACTATAAATAACTACAATATAAACAACAACATTAAAGATTGAATTCCTCAATATGATATTGGCTCTTCCCGCTATTATGGCCGTCTTACTCTCAAACTAGTTTTCGGACCGTTATTTGTGTCTCTGATGTGTCTCTGATGTGTCTCTGATCCAGTGCTTTTTTGTTGTAAAAAAAAATAGGTTCCGACACTCAGTGATGTATTGCCTAACTTTTAACTACCAGTTCACACCTCGATGCAAGCTAAATCATAACTGCAAAGATACTAATTCAATTTTAACAAAGTAGTAATATAATAAATTAATAATAAACGTTAAAATACATGAAAAGTAATAATTTTTCCCCACATTGAAAAAGGTGCCGGTACGCTGTACTGGTGCGTACCGGCACAAAAAAGCACCGTGTCTATCCATATCTATCTATATCTATCTATCTATCTATCTATCTATCTATCTATCTATCTATCTATCTATCTATCTATCTATCTATCTATCTATCTATCTATCTATCTATCTATCTATCTATCTATCTATCTATCTATCTATCTATCTATCTATCTATCTATCTATCTATCTATCTATCTATCTATCTATCTATCTATCTATCTATCTATCTATCTATCTATCTATCTATCTATCTATCTATCTATCTATCTATCTATCTATCTATCTATCTAATCTATCCATCTATCTATCTATCTATCTATCTAAACCATCTATCTACCTATTTATCTATTGATCTTATATAGGTGTAAACTCATCTATATCTCTCAGACTTCCTCCCCTACCCCCAACACTCAAACCTCCCTTTTTTTTTTCTCATTTCTGTCTCACTTAGTTTAACTCTCTCAGACAATTTTCTTTTTAAAGCGCCATCTGATGACGCAATAAAACATAAATAAATCAGACAGACATGTACTCTCTAAAACAGTTTTGCGCCAATTTGTCTGCCGTTGTTAACATTGGACGTCGGGACACCACCTGCAAATGGTGGTTTATGGATCGCCTTTTGAGTACAACGGTTCTCACATTATGGAGTGTGCCTTTGTGTGACTGTGTGAGCGGTGGATGGAGGAGGTTTAAAGATCGCGTTTTGAGTACAATAGTTCTCACACAATATGGATTGTGACTTTGTTTGAATGTGTGAGCGGTGGATGGAGGAGGGTGGGGGAGGGGGGAGAATAAGATATCGATCATCATTGTATTGAAGACTAAATCTGGGAGTACTTTCATATCTTTGATTGCGTGAGATTGAAAATTGATGTTCTGAAAGTTTGATACTGTATACGAAATCTAAAAATATTAAACCTTGGATTCATTAGTTTTAAATACTTCTTTTGCAAACATTTTTACTATTATTTGTGGGCAGTGTCAGAATGTGTTTAAAGTATTGGTCACCAGCATGTGTTATATATTTAGATGATTTTGAGCAAGTGTGTGTATTTTGGCAAAAAGGTTTAAGCCTAACGATGAGCGGTAAAAAAAAAATAATAATGCATCTTAATTCTTCACACAAATCAAAGTGTCATTAAAAAAATTAGAAGTTAACTCAAGCTGGTAAACTAGTTCTTATATTTACCACATGTCACACATGGCACACATGGCAAATGCAATGAAAATGTAAAAACCTGGACCTATCATAACAAAAGTTGTTTTTTTTAAATATACCCAGACAGCTGTATTGGTTTTATAAATAAAAAACACATGCACTTTTATGAAGAAGTTATGTATCAACTGATTGAACCTGGCAATCAAATCAATGTCTGATTTTTTAAAAATGTATTTATATATCATTATTATTTTTTTTTTTAAATTTAAAGGCAATGCTGTTTTGTTTTCATTTCTGAAAATAATTTATTTAACGGCATGGTTTTGGTTTTTTCTTTCTTTCTGTTTGATTGAAATACTTTCTTTTAACTGTCTTAACCAAATTTCGTGTTTACTGGGGAGGTAGCGAAGCGGATGATTTCTCAGGAAATTGGCTGGAATCAGATTAAAATAAAAAAAAATACAAAAATTCTATCTTTATCAGAGAAATTGAAAATAAAAGGAGCCCATGCTTCAAATTCATGCAATTCAATTTCAGACCCCCCAAAATATATCAGGAGCGTGTACAATATTTAGTGAAATAGGGTCTTGGCGTGTCGCTGTATAAACATGGCAGCCCTCCCACACAAATTGTTTGAATGGGCCCTCCTTCTGTGGGGGGGGGCCCTTAAAGTCCCGCCCTCCTCCCTCGCGACGAGGACACCCATCCCCTCCACACCCACCTGCGTTTTATACTATGTACTATATGTTAATATTGCTAACGTATTAATAGATTACGAATGGCGGGGCCCAATTTAACGGATGCTTGCGAGGCCCCCCTCTTCTAATAGTTAAAAACCTGTGATCAGAGCCATGATAGATAGTGATATGATAAATGAAAATTGAGTGGCCCCTGTCAGTCGCGGGGCCCAATTGGGAGCAATCGGTCAAATTGGCCTAAGACGGCCCTGTACTAGGGAGTACGGTCTCTGGACAGAATAAAGACTACCAGACCAGACCTTTCATCTAAATCTAGTGGGAAAAGTCTGCTGCAGCTGGCTGAACGAAATCCGACATAGGGGATAACAAAGAAATATACGAAATACTGCAATAGAAAAGAACACGTGGCCTTTATTGACATGAACAGAATACGATATGAACAGAAATAACAAGAAATGTATGAAATACAATGCATGCACCGCACGATATGAAAACTACCTGCGAGGGAGACACACGGGTTAGACGATTATGTATTTAAGGATGGGTCGAGTCTATACATAACTGTAAGAAAGAACTAGAGCGCAGCACGTAGCTAGGGGAGTAACTGTAGTCTGCATATCGTTTCTAAATGGCGCCATTGCCCCATCCCCACCCCCTTAGCCGTGGGGGGAAAGGGGTGGGTGTCTAGGGGCAGGTGACAATGTCGCCAACCACTAAAGCCACCCTCTACTGTTGGTACAAAATGATCAGTGTATGACGATGAAACGGACTAGCTATTAGGACACAAACGGTCCTGTGATCAGTCATAGGAAATGTCTATGTTGTATGGAAGAAATGATCATACTATTAGTGAGGGGAAAATGAGTTAGAATGGAGTGACACACTTCTATTATGACACAAGTATGGCTTAAAATTCTTCTTTCATAAATAATAAATAAATAAAGATATATATGTATATTTATTTATTTATTTATAGCCACACAACCCATTATTATGCCATGGCTACAAAAACATTTCATTTCCCCCGATGGACCCAAGAGCTAAGCGAACTTTCCTTACTCTACTGAATCGAGCGTACAGAGATGCTAGTCAGTCTTAAAACTAAGTATTCATTCTATCGGGAAAAGATGGACTTGCTAATAATAGGAACATAAACAGACTTGCCAGTACTAGAAAGTTATGCCAATCAATGAAGCGGTTTTATTTTTAGGAGTGCAATTGGGAATAAACTTTATTATTTAGGAAAAAATAGCCACGCATTTAGGCAAAACTGATCATGCTTTTAGGCAAAACTGATCCTGCTTTTAGGCAAAACTGGTCATGGTTTTAGGTAAAACTGGTCATGCTTTTAGGCAAAACTGGTCATGGTTTTAGATAAAACTGGTCATGGTTAAGGGGAAATTGACCCTACACAATAAGGAGACAAACTTTATTATTTTATTGATTTGTTTCGTCGTCCAGCAGTTTATAAACAGTTGAATACAAAATAAAATCTCTCGTAAGACTGGCTGGTTTCTCCTCATTTCTGAAACCGAACATTTTCTTTAAAGATTGTATGCTGTGATGTAATAGGTCTGAGACTACCATCCCAGACAGCAATTACAGTGCCGCAAACCAGGGGGGCGGCATCTGCTGCCTTTTGATACTTTTTTTTCAGGGGGAATAATCAGAGTCGACCCTGGGCTCATCGAGACGCCCATATACCGAGTTACGCCCCTGGAGAAATGCAACACAAAAAACCCTGCGCTGTGCTACCGGTGTTTGAAACTTTATCAACATAAAAACGAACCGTAAAAACGAAAAGCACGCATGAAAAAAAACCTTACCTACCATCTTTATACTGCGGCCATACCATCTTTATACAGCGGTCATACCATCTTTATACTGCGGCCATACCATCTTTATACAGCGGCCATACCATCTTTATACAGCGGCCATACCATCTTTATACAACGGCCAAACCATCTTTATACAGCGGCTATACCATCTTTATACTGCGGCCATACCATCTTTATACAGCGGTCATACCATCTTTATACAGCGGCCATACCATCTTTATACAGCGGCCATACCATCTTTATACAGCGGCCATACCATCTTTATACAGCGGCCATACCATCTTTATACAGCGGCCATACCATCTTTATACTGCGGCCATACCATCTTTATACAGCGGCCATACCATCTTTATACAGCGGCCATACCATCTTTATACAACGGCCAAACCATCTTTATACAGCGGCTACACCAACTTTATACTGCGGCCATACCATCTTTATACAGCGGTCATACCATCTTTATACAGAGGCCATACCATCTTTATACAGCGGCCATACCATCTTTATACAGCGGCCATACCATCTTTATACAGCGGCCATACCATCTTTATACAGCGGCCATACCATCTTTATACAGCGGCCATACCATCTTTATACTGCGGCCATACCATCTTTATACTGCGGCCATACCATCTTTATAAAGCGGCCATACCATCTTTATACAGCGGCCATACCAT
>JAGDYQ010000145.1:1073009-1133009 GCA_021962125.1 Bulinus truncatus | reverse complement strand
TTTTGAGCCGTCTGTCATGTGCACTGATCATGTGACTGCCTCCCCTCTCCACCCCCCCCTTTTTTTTCCAGTAACCAAAGTAACACACTGGAACGGCTCAAGTTACTTTTGACATTTTATTATTGATTGAATGTCTTGGAGTCAGTGTTGTTTAATGTCCTGCGTGTCTTGTTATTTTATTTTTTATTAAAAATGTGTGCACAATATTTTATTTCATCTCTCTCTCTCTCTCTCTCTCTCTCTATCGTACGTACATAGAAGGACCGTCGTGCGATCAACACGGTCCAGGGTTCGAGCTCCGGTGAGCTCCCGAGTGATATTTATCCGGTTCTGGGAAAGATCTCAAGACAGCTCCAGAATATCCACCTTACATTAATTAAGGGAGGGGAGGGATATAGGACGGTGTGGCAGGCACACAGTTCCTCAATACGCTGTAGCTACATGGAGAGATGTTTTCTATTCTTCATCAAACCCAATTCTCCTGGGAATAAATTTGATTTAGTAAAAGATGACCATTTCGAGTCACTTATAAAAAAAAATAATAATTCAATAATGGTTGTATTTCAAGAATAACGAAGCTCTGACAAGGTGATAACTGTTTTGTTGTTGTATCTACGATTCAAAATAATGCACTTTTCACGTATAGACAAACTAGGAGACTTCCTTAGACCCCCCCCATTCCTAGGCCTCCACTCCCAGGGCCCCCACTCCCTAGGTCTTTCAAGTCTTAGAGCCCCCACTTCCTAGGGCCCCCACTTCCTAGGGCCCCCACTTCCTAGGGCCCCCACTTCCTAGGGCCACTATTCTAAAGGGCTACCACTTTTTTGAGGCTCCCAATTCATAAGCGATCGCTCTACAACCCATTCCTATCAAATGTTGGGCCCCTCCCCCCACCACAACCGAAACCCAAGAACGGCTTTGCTCAAAATAAGCAATTACCTGAACTCTTCCTTTTGCGTTCATATATCCCTCCCCCATTTTGTATTCCACACACACACACACACACATATACATATATATATATATATATATATATATATATATATATATATATATATTCAGTTACTTTGCCACACCCTGGGGGTATCACAGCGTCAACAACACCGACAACTCTGTTGTATAAAAAAAACAAAAATGGGGAAAGATGTAGTGCAGGTAAACACGTGACTTCAAGTTGAATGAGTTGAACCGGCCCAGGAAAAAAAAGTAAAAACTGAAGATTATAACAACATTCTGCGACCAGAGCACGCGGCGGATAAAAATAGAATGGAAAAATTTAAACAAAAAACTATAAGCACATAGAACAAACACACCAGAGAACAAAAGTACGATCGATAATAAAAAACTTAATACTGTATATTGCTGAGGCAAATTGTGTCTCGCTTTGAAGTCAAGATAAGGAATGATATTCAAACCATACATACACAAATATGAATGTGTGTAGTGTAGTTGTGGATGTGTGTTTGTCCCAGCGCGTTTTTCTGTTTGTCCGAGTGTGTGTGTGTATATGGAGGGAGTGATGTTTGTCCGAGTGTGTGTATATGGAGGGAGTGATGTTTGTCCGAGTGTGTATATGGAGGGAGTGATGTTTGTCCGAGTGTGTGTATACGGAGGGAGTGATGTTTGTCCGAGTGTGTGTATATGGAGGGAGTGATGTTTGTCCGAGTGTGTGTGTATGGAGGGAGTGATATTTGTCCGAGTGTGTGTATATGGAGTGAGTGATGTTTGTCCGAGTGTGTGTATATGGAGGGAGTGATGTTTGTCCGAGTGTGTGTGTATATGGAGGGAGTGATGTTTGTCCGAGTGTGTGTATATGGAGGGAGTGATGTTTGTCCGAGTGTGTGTATGTGAAAGGAGTGATGTTTGTCCGAGTGTGTGTGTGTATGGAGGGAGTGATGTTTGTCCGAGTGTGTGTGTATATGGAGGGAGTGATGTTTGTCCGAGTGTGTGTATGTGGAAGGAGTGATGTTTGTCCGAGTGTGTGTGTGTATGGAGGGAGTGATGTTTGTCCGAGTGTGTGTGTATATGGAGGGAGTGATGTTTGTCCGAGTGTGTGTGTGTATATGGAGGGAGTGATGTTTGTCCAAGTCTGTGTATATGGAGGGAGTGATGTTTGTCCGAGTATGTGTATGTGGAAGGAGAGATGTTTGTCCGAGTGTGTGTGTATATCGAGGGAGTGATGTTTGTCCGAGTGTGTGTGAATATGGAGGGAGTGATGTTTGTCCGAGTGTGTGTATATGGAGGGAGTGATGTTTGTCCGAGTGTGTGTATATGGAGGGAGTGATGTTTGTCCGAGTGTGTGTGTGTATATGGAGGGAGTGATGGTTGTCCGAGTGTGTGTGTGTATATGGAGGGAGTGATGTTTGTCCGAGTGTGTGTGTATATGGAGGTAGTGATGTTTGTCCGAGTCTGTGTATATGGAGGGAGTGATTTTTGTCCGAGTGTGTGTATGTGGGAGGAGTGATGTTTGTCCGAGTGTGTGTGTATATGGAGGGAGTGATGTTTGTCCGAGTGTGTGTGAATATGGAGGGAGAGATATTTGTCCGAGTGTGTGTATATGGAGGAAGGGATGTTTCTGCGAGTGTGTGTATATGGAGGGAGTGATGTTTGTCCGCGTGTGTGTATATGGAGGGAGTGATGTTTGTCCGAGTGTGTGTATATGGAGGGAGTGATGTTTGTCCGAATGTGTGTATTTGGAGGGAGTGATGTTTGTCCGAGTGTGTTTATATGGAGGGAGTGATGTTTGTCCGAGTGTGTGTGTGTATATGGAGGGAGTGATGTTTGTCCGAGTGTGTGTTTATATGGAGGGAGTGATGTTTGTCCGATGTGTGTGTGTATATGGAGGGAGTGATGTTTGTCCGGTGTGTTTATATGGAGGGAGTGATGTTTGTCCAGTGTGTGTGTGTATATGGAGGGAGTGATGTTTGTCGGTGTGTTTATATGGACGGAGTGTGTGTGTGTGTATATATGGAGGGAGTGATGTTTGTCCAAGTGTAATGTGTATATGGAGGGAGTGATGTTTGTCCGAAAGGTGTGTGTTTGTATGGAGAGGGGTGATATTTGTCGGGGAGTGTGTATTTTTTGTATATGGAGGAAGGGATGATGTTTGTGCGAGTGTGTGTGTGTATATGGAGGGGGAGTGATGTTTGTCCGCGTGTGTGTATATGGAGGGAGTGATGTTTGTCCGAGTGTGTGTGTATATGGAGGGAGTGATTTTTGTCCGAATGTGTGTGTATATGGAGGGAGTGATGTTTGTCCGAGTGTGTTTATATGGAGGGAGTGATGTTTGTCCGAGTGTGTGTGTGTATATGGAGGGAGTGATGTTTGTCCGAGTGTGTGTGTATATGGAGGGAGTGATGTTTTTTTTTTAAATAGGTAATTATGATGACGATGAAGATGACGTACAGATGGTTTGCGTGCCGTTGACCAAGGGGGCCCTGGCTGTGTTAGATGATGGATGATGTCGATTTAGAAATCGAAGTCTTCGTGTGGGCGGACAGGAGAATGGAAACACACCCGTACACCACCCTTCCAACCCGCTCCATCTCTTTTTCTATGTAGCATCATTCCATCTTCATAACTATCTCTTTCTCTCTCTCTCTCTCTCTCTCTCTCTCTCTCTCTCTCTCTCTCTCTCTCTCTCTCTCTCTCTCTCTCTTTAAAATATGACGTGTTACCCGACACGACCTAAAAACCTTGTTTCCATGTCGGACGGTCGGTCATTGCATTGGTCAACTGTTTACTCTATTCCAGGCCACGTCAAAGTATGATTTGTGATTTAAAGTAGTCTGGTGTGAGACTGCATCAGGAGCTACTGAATCTGTCATCTGTTCATTCAGTCAACTAATTGTTCAGTCAGCTATTCATTCAGTCAACTAATTGATCAGTCAGCTATTCTGTCAACTAATTGTTCAGTCAACAATTCATTCAATTAATTGTTCAGTCAACAATTCAGTCAACTAATTGTTCAGTCAACTATTCAGTCAACAATTCAGTCAACTAATTGTTTTGTCAGCTATTCAGTCAATTAATTGTTCAGTCAACAATTCAGTCAACTAATTGTTCAGTCAACTATTCAGTCAACTAATTGTTCAGTCAGCTATTCAGTCAACTAATTGTTCAGTCAGCTATTCAGTCAACTAATTGCTCAGTCAGCTATTCAGTCAACTAATTGTTCAGTCAGCCATCCAGTCAATTAATTGTTCAGTCAGCTATTTAGTCAATTAATTGTTCAGTCAGCTATTCAGTCAACTAATTATTCAGTCACTACCGTATCAGGCAGCAATTAACTAATTTAGTTATATATTTAGTCAGCTGTCCATTTTTTTTAAAGTCATAAATTTATTTACTCATCTATTCATAATCTATTTTAAAGCAAGTGAACTTTTTGTTCAGCCATCTATTCAGTCCTCAGTTCATTAAGTCATCTCGGCTATTCAGTCATTCAAAAAAAATTTGACAACAGATCAAACGCAATGAACACTTAACACTCATTAAACAACTATTAATCTTCAAACAATCACCAAGCAATCAGCCAAACTTCACGGTCAGTCATAAATTAGATCAAAGACATCAAGGTGTGCTATAAATAGCTTACAACCTCATAACCAGGGCAGATTGGAGGCGGGGCGGGCGGGGGAATGGAATGTATAATCTTGGAACTCTGCCCACACATCCAACACTTACAAACAGGCATAAAACACAAAACCAACTTCAATATTTCACGGAAACTCTGTCAGACAATTTTGTCTGGTGATTTCAATATGAGATTGTTCCGTTCAGAAGTCTGGTCAGAATTCGTTTCATTTCATTTTTTTACAGCTTTTACGTTTGTGGAATGAATTACAGATACTTGAAAAAAAAAAAAGAGAAAAATGCAATAAAATTGCTTTAGAAGACTCTACATCCAAGGTCATGTTTAATCTATACGAAGGGGCGATAATTTGATTTTCGTGGAAGTCGAATATTTATGATTTCCCTTTAATCTTTTTTTTTTATCCTAACTTAAAAATCGGTCTTCGGTAAATCATGTGACCGATATGTGTAACTTACTATTTATAGACAGTCAAGTGGAGAAATAGATCATGTTTTGTAGGATTTAATCATTTTTTTCTTGACAGACAGTTAAACACATATTTATTTCATTACGGAAATATAGGCCAGTTAATAGAACGTTGATTTCAATTTTGTGTGTTTTCTTTTTATGATTTGGTAATAATTGGTGCTCACTGCTGAGTAGCCAGGGATGGATTCAGAACTTTGTTAATCAAAATACAACAATTACTTAATCAGCTATAATCATATTTGTAACACTTTATAGCATTTAAATCAAAAATGAAATTCATTAACAGTGCCGAACCTAGGGATTCGGGGGCCCGGTGGGTTTGGCCTCTTTGGGGACCCTGTATTTTGACATTCGACACCATTACATGAGGTAATGTACTTAATATTTAATGTAAACCATTTTGGGGGCCCCCTTCAACCTGGGGCCCGGGGGACTTTCGACTTTGGACCCCCTTCTTCCCCCACCCATAGGTACGTCTCTGTTCATTAATTTTGAAGAAATTTGTCTTGGCATGAGAAAACCTCATTTTTAACGACATGTTTGACGACGTCATTAATTGGAAACCAGACATAGGATTGGAACCTAAACCTTTCACAACACTCACTAGATCCACACGACTAGCTCCACCCAACCCCCGCCTCTACCCACCCTCGGCAAACCTTCAACTAACAGACCGAGCCAAAACAGTAAACAACAGCCGATGTGACCTATTTTATTACACAGTCCCATTGGTCAGTCTTTCTCGTCCTTGACCGTTGATTGACCTGACACGAACTTTCTTCAGCCCATTCACAGATCTTGAAACTTTTTTCTTTACAATAGTACATCAACCATCTTGAGCTGCCTGTCATATGCAATGATCATGTGACTGTCCCTCCCCTCCCTACAGACCCAGAGTCAAGCTTCCCTCCCCAGTTACTCCCAGTAACCCAAGTAACACACTGAAACGGCTCAAGTTACTTCTGACATTTTATTATTGATTGATTGTCTTGGAGTTAGTGTTGTTTACTAGCGCTGTTGTTATTTTTTATTGTTTTCAACAAATGTAAAAGTTGACCATTTCGTTGGCAATCTTCCTGGTCAAAGGTCATTTTTTTACCCTGCGTGCTGGATAGGTGCCGGATAAGTGCCGGATAATCGAGTAAATGACGAGCGTTGACCTCATAATCATTTAAATTGCAGTTGTGTTACAACTTCTTGTGTTATAACGTCTTGTGTTACAACGTCTTGTGTTACAACGTCTTGTGTTACAACGTCTTGTGTTGCACACGATTTATAAGAAAAATTCAAGTCCCGTCGATGAGCGTAAACTGCCGACCCTTGTTCTAATCTATAAAAATGTTACACAACAGTGATCAAGAAGCCTGGACTTACAGCTTAATGTGACTCTTACAGTTTAATGTGACTCTTGCAGCTTACTGTGACTCTTACCGCTTACTGTGACACTTACAGCTTAGTGTGACTCTTACAGTTTAATGTGACTCTTACAGCTTATTGTGACTCTTACAGCTTAATGTGACACTAACAGCTTAGTGTTACTCTTACAGTTTAATGTGACTCTTACAGCTTAATGTGACTTTTACAGCTTAATGTGACTCTTACCGCTTACTGTGACACTTAAAGCTTACTTTGACACTTACAGCTTACTGTGACTCTTAAAGCTTGCTTTGACACTTACAGCTTACTGTGACACTTAAAGCTTACTTTGACACTTACAGCTTACTGTGACACGTAAAGCTTACTTTGACACTTACAGCTTACTGTGACACTAACAGCTAACTGTGACTCTTACAGCTTTATGTGACACTTACAGCTTAGTGTGACTCTTACCGCTTACTGTGACACTTACAGCTTAGTGTGACTCTTAACGCCTTCTGTGACACTTACAGCTTAGTGTGACTCCTACAGCTTATTGTGACTCTTACAGCTTATTGTGACACTTACAGCTTAGTGTGACTCTTACAGCTAACTGTGACTCTTACAGCTTTATGTGACACTTATAGCTTAGTGTGACTATCACAGCTTAACGTGACACAGCTGAGTGTGACTATTACAGCTTACGGTGACACTTACAGCTTAGTGTGACTCTTACAGCTTACTGTGACTCTTACAGCTTAGTGTGACTCTTCGCAGTATTTTCACTTTACACAAAAACTGTTCAAAAAGTATTATGCGGCAGTCTAAACCCCTTGATGTACAATAGTCTGCACATTAACGAGAACTTGTCTACTTTAGTTCAGTGCAGAAAGAGAACTAATGCACTGTTCTTTTACAACATTAACAAAATGATACCTACACCATTATTGAGTTTATTATATCAAGTTTGATATGGTCTGAAAACGTGGTCGTTCTATTGTCTAAACATTGTACGATTTCATTTATGCAGTTCGCTTGAGGCTAATAGCTTCCTGGTTCGAAACACACACACACACACACACACACACACACACACGTCAATGTATTACCTCTCATGACATGGTGTGTGATTACCAGCTTCTCAATAGAATTATTGCGGTCATTTGATAGGATGAAACGTAGATTGAAAGTTATCAATTAATTGTAAATATTCATTTCATGTTATTCTTTGTTGTTGTTATTGTTTCTATTGTTGTTGTTTGTTTTTGCCCAGAACTCGGCCAGTTCACAAACTGTATACATTAATGATCCATATGAATACATTATTTTATACCGTCGGCATCCGTCCGTCTCGAGAGACGATGGTGTAGCTAAGTTGAGTCTACAAAACACCGCCGGGAGTGGCAATCCCTGCCGCACTTGTCACACTTGAAAATAGTTGGTTGTTGTAGTTGTTGCTGTAGCTGTTCTTTTTTCCGCTTCCGTCTTGTTCGTTTCAGGGCAGCATTATCCTGTCGCTCAGCCTCTGCGGGCAATGAACCCTGCCGGACAGCGAGCTTCCAGGAATGGCGGTCGGCTGCTTGGCTCTCCCAGGAGTTGGGGTTAATGGAGCACTGTTTCATATCCTTTTTGCAGGTGTCTTTGTAGCGCATTTTAGGTCGCCCTGTTTTCCTCTGGCCGGTAACTAGCTCGCCATAGAGTAGGTCCTTCGGGATGCGGCCTGCGTCCATTCTTTTGACATGACCGAGCCATCTGAGGCGTCTCTCGCTGAGAACTGCAAACAAGCTGCTCATGTTGGCCCTCTCCAGCACCCCAGTGTTGGGGATCTTGTCTTGCCACTTTATCTGCAGTATACGTCGCAGGCACCTCATGTGGAAATTGTTTAGCTTCCTTTCGTGCCTCGCGTAAGTGGTCCACGTCTCGCATCCATAGAGGAGGGTACTAAGTATGCAGGCCTGGTAGACGCGCAATCTGGTATTTTCGGTGAGGCTGGGGTTTTCCCACACACGTTGATTTAGTCTCGCCATGACTGTGGCTGCCCTAGCGATCGATATGAATACATTATTCTATGCCACGTTACACTAATAATGATCGATATGAATACATTATTCTATACCACGTTACACTAATAATGATCGATATGAATACATTATTCTATGCCACGTTACACTAATAATGATCGATATGAATACATTATTCTACACCATGTTTCACTAACAATGATCAATATGGAATACATTATTTTATACCATGTTTCTCTAACAATGATCGATATGAATACATTATTCTATACCATGTTACACTAATAATGATCGATGTGAATACATTATTCTATACCACGTTACACTAATAATGATCGATATGAATACATTATTCTATACCACGTTACACTAATAACGATCGATACATTAAATTTTTATGAGCCCTCCCTTGACCGTCAGAGATTTTCCCCATAACACTTATATATTATATTCATCCATAAGTTAGGATCAGTCATGCATGTAAGGATAAACAAACTAGCTGATCGCTTCCAAAGGACGCATTTTCAATATTAATTTCTAATAAATTGGATATTAGCAATCTCCGGGGGGGGAGGGGGGCGACAAGTTCTTTCGCATAGAGACATCAAAGTTTTACATTTTGCGAGAGAGAATTTTTTTTTTAAATATTAATCAAACTCCTCATTCAAATCTCAGTCATGCTGATACATGACACAATCTCACTTGACTATGAAAAGTTTGGTCACAACCATCCGTTACAAGCTCCAACATTACAAGCTCCAACATTACACGCTCTAACATTACACGCTCCAACATTACAAGCTCCAACATTACAAGCTCCAACATTACAAGCTCCAACATTACAAGCTCCAACATTACAAGCTCCAACATTACAAGCTCCAACATTACAAGCTCCAGCATTACAAGCTCCAGCATTACACGCTCCAGCATTACAAGCTCCAACATTACAAGCTCCAACATTACACGCTCCAACATTACACGCTCCAACATTACAAGCTCCAACATTACAAGCTCCAACATTACAAGCGTGTAGATACTCCTGCGTATATCCAATACAGATTTATGTCAGTGTCGGCATTAAAGGGGAAACTCCCTGAGCAGGGCGCCGCTGTTTGAGATTTAAGTTGTTGTTTGTTTTACCGAACTGTGACAAAACTAAACGTCTGTTCAAAGCCATGATGATGCCACTCATCCCAGCCTCCACCAATAGCACAATTGCCCTAACCCCTCTCCCCCCCCCCCCGCGCTTAGTGCTAAAGCTCGATTCTGATTCAACTCATAACCTACCTATTGATAAACAAAGATTTATTTTGTATTTCATGACTTAATTAAGTATAAAAACAAAAAATATAAAAATTTAAAGATGAGACAACTCGTTATCGATTTGTGTCTCGTTTTTGTAATATGATATCTGGAGAGTTATGTTCCCTAACCATCATGTCAACATTGCCAGGCAAAAGTTTGATTTGATTACTGTGTCGTTTTAAGCGGTAAATAACACGACAGATTAATGTCGGGCTTAAAATGGTTTTTAGTAACCAGCATTTCTTTGAGCTGGTTAACAATATCGAGACTGTTTTTACATTTTCATCAAATGTTTTGTTTTTTCAGCCATGGCATTAATATATGTCATTTATCGTGTCATTAATATGTGTCATTTATCGTGTCATTAATATATGTCATTTATCGTGCCATTAATATATGTCATTTATCGTGCCATTAATATATGCCATTTATCGTGCCATTAATATATGTCATTTATCGCCTGATTGGAGTCACGAACGTCATCATTCCTGAATGCCGTATCACTGACTCATAAATATAGGTCACGTGGCTGAGGCTGAGATCACTGTATTCTATTAACGGACAGAGACTTTCTATTATTGACCATTCGATCCATCAATATATCTATTGTTGTGTGTTTTTATGTCTATATGCATCTATCTATCTCTAATCTGTCTATCCATCTCTAATCTGTCTATCTATCTCTAATCTGTCTATCTATCTCATATCTGTCTATCTCTAATCTGTCTATATATCTCTAATCTATCTCTAATCTGTCTATCTATCTCTAATCTGTCTATCTATCTCTAATCTGTCTGTCTATCTCTAATCTGTCTGTCTATCTCTAATCTGTCTATCTATCTATTAATCCCTCTAATCTAACCATCTATATCTGTCCAATATGTATATCTCTCTGCCTGCCTAAAGTGGCGTAGCGAGCTTGACTCGCGCCCCAGGGCACAATACCTGTTCGCGCCCCTTTGTGAGTTGTGCCCTGGAGGCATGATTCCGCCACTTGCCCAAACATCGCTATTCCACTGCCTGCCTGTCTGTCAGTCTGTCTGTCTATCGATGGGTACCTGGGTAGGGGTGTGGTAGCGAGCCGAATTCTCTTACGGCAGCACGACCTCCATACTGTGGGTCCCAGTTACACCTACATGATTCTCCTTTGGTGCCTCTATATATATATATATATATATATATATATATATATATATATATATATATATATATATATATATATATACAAAGTCTAATTTAATCTTATCCTCAATCTATGAAGATAAACCTCCTAGCATTCACTGAATTCAGCGTCTTCTGTGTCCAGTTAAAAAACACTTGACCAAAACCTTTTCGATTGTATTTCTTTATATCTCTGTCCGATCTGACACTAGGATCATATCGACCCCTCCCCCCTTCCCCTTCCTCCCCATTCCTCCCATCCTTTCAGACATCTATAAACCGGAAATAGCTTGTACCCTTTCCAACTCTCGGCTCAACCCCCACCCCACCCCACCCCCCTCATTTCTCCCCTAAGGGATTTATTAAGTCTGGTTCTCGCTATTTCTCTTTGAACACCAACTCCTGCCCGTTCCACAACCTCCTCCCCTCCCCCAACCCCCTAGTGTAACAATCTTCTTGTGTGTCAATGTTTCTTAACTAAATACCCCCCCTCCCCCAGGGCACCAGCTCTGTTTCCCACAATACTTAGTAATAGCGTGGGAAAAAAAATAACTGATAGAATCGAGGTGAAATCGTAGACATATTGCGCGATTTTTTGCGACGATGCTACTTTTTATTTTTATTTTTTTTTTTTTGAAGCCTTGCACTACAAATAAAAATGAAGTTTATAAGTCCGAAATTTTTGTGCTACTTTGAACTAGCATGGAGCTTGAAAAAAATAAAAGTAACTTTTTATAGGGAAAAAATTTCTAACAACACTGATTGCCTCCCTTGATACAGCGTCTCACATGCTCATTTTGTTTCTTTTACGAAATTCATGTTTTTTTTTTTAATATAATTTTTCAATTCTAACATGAAATAATACTACACCGTCACACGCCATTTTTTTTATAAACTTCATTTGAATGGGACGGAAAAATCTACCGCTTCCGCTTTTAAATGACGCAATTTAACAACGTAATAAGAAAGTTTTGTTTATGATTTATTCGAAATTGAGACACCATTTCGATGTCATCTCTAATTACTTTCATAAAATGGGGCTGTATGCAAGAATTGCGATATTACATCCAGTGTAATTTCAGTTAGATATGTGATCTATTTGAATTCTGAATGATGTCTTTGAGACCATAAAGTATTAGAACCAAGCAATCAGTTTACCAATACCGAAGACAGTGGTTATCAAATTGAGGTCCATTGGTTCAGTCGAAGTTTTTGTTCATAATTACTTTTTCTGAAAATAAACAAAAATTACAATTAACTTGAAATTTTTTCTTGAAACCATGTTTTATTTCTTTTCTTATAAGTGGATGGCCAAAAACCGAACAAGTTTCTCGGTTGTTGGCGATTCACACAATTTTTTTAGAACCATTGACTTGTTGTATACCTAAGCAAGCTCCACCTTAAGTACCACCGTCTGAATCTCTGATAAGGCTCACACATCCGTTTGCTCGTCTGCTCGTTTACGCACGACTAATTTCGCCAATGTATCCGTTGTCATCCACCCCTCCCCCCGCCTTCTCCGCGGCATTGGTAAGAGACGACAACTCCCTAGCGACTTTCAGGAAACTTTAAATTCCGACTGGACACAAAACAACATTCAGTTTGGACTCGTCAACCTACGTCACAGCCACCGTACTATATATAAATAAATGAAAACAAACAAAACAAACGGATCAAAACAAATTTTACTCCAAGAAAGAAACACACACACACACACACACACACACACATACATACACACACAACAGCTAACATCCGCCATTAAGGTTGCAGACATCGGTGAGGTACAAATGTCTTAAATTGTCATTTTGTCCACTCCGTGTAATCCTCCAGCACGAATTGACCTCCCACCCACCCCCATCAACCCTCCCTTCCTTCTCTCTCTCTCTCCCCCCCCCCCCCTCTGCATCACAGATAGACGTATTCCCGGGGAGCGACCAACGGGACTTTCCGTTTCCCGGCCGGTGTGACGTGTTATGCCCGCGGTGAAATGGACTTTTAAACTGTGGAGACTTTCTTGGCATCTTTTTGTCTCTTTACGCGTGAAAGGATGAAAGTCCACCACTGGTGGCTTTTTGTCCGCACACCCTTTTGTGGCTTTTTTTTACCTTGGAAGATGGATACGCGCTGGGTGGTGTTGGTGGTGGTGTCAATATTTTTTGTTTAACATTTCAATAGAATCAGGAGAACTGTTACCTTTTTTTTTTATATGTGAATTCAAACATCCATTTTTTTAGTGGAACAAAAAACATTTAGGGAAGTCTTGTAATGAAACATTCAAACACGCCATGTAAGGGGCCCATTGTACTTTTACTGTATTTTTGTTTGTTTGTTTGTTTATTAACACGAAATGATCAAAGCCAGATCAGTGTTGGTATGTGTATGTGTGTGATGGTACGTGTATGAGTGTGTGTTGGTATGTGTATGTGTGTGTTGGTATGTGTATGTGTGTGTTGGTATGTGTATGTGTGTGTTGGTATGTGTATGTGTGTGTGTTGGTATGTGTATGAGTGTGTGTTGGTATGTGTATGTGTGTGTGTTGGTATGTGTATGTGTGTGTGTTGGTATGTGTATGTCTGTGTGTTGGTATGTGTATGTCTGTGTGTTGGTATGTGTATGTCTGTGTGTTGGTATGTGTATGTATCTGTGTTGGTATGTGTGTTGGTATGTGTGTTGGTATGTGTTTTAATTAACATGGGTGCCCTTGTAATTGGAATATTACATTTTCTTATTGTTATAATCAAAAATGTAATGTTTGAGGAGGAAATTGAGAAAAAATGTTTTTTTTTAAAATCAATGCCCGTTATGTGATCAACAATTGTGTGTAAGTGTGATGATGTGCACAAATGTACTCTAGTACGATGGTACTCCACGTTACAGTGATTTGCAGTCAGATGGACTAAAGATAAGGAAATATTTTGTTTCTCCACCGTGGGGTATAATTGAAGAATTAAGTCAATGGGGGGGGGGGTACCTAGGTCTTGTCTAGTGCCGCATACAAACAGAAGAATGAAAGCGGTTCTCACATTACTTGAAGGGATTTCTCTTTTGCTCCTGTATTCATATATGTATTTAAATGTGGTCCTCACATTCAGGCAGGACGGGACATATGTACCCAAGTGTGGTCCTCACATCAGCCAGGACGGGACATATGTACCCAAGTGTGGTCCTCACATCAGCCAGGACGGGACATATGTACCCAAGTGTGGTCCTCACATCAGCCAGGACGGGACATATGTACCCAAGTGTGGTCCTCACATCATGTCCTTGCCTATCGTGATGATAAGACGAAAATGACTAATAAAAAAAAAACACTGTGCATAGATGATATACTTATCAAACATTCAAACGAATATAATAATCAATCATATAATCAATCACGTAATCAATCATTGTGACCCCCCCCTGCAATTGATTTTGAATTTGCCCCCCAAATACCTTAAATAACATCTCTGTCTTACCCCCACCACCACCTCCCCAATACAACACAATAGTTTCTTGACGCTATAAAGTCATCCTTCTACTCCATCCCCTTCTGTTGGGTTCGGGTAAAAACTTTATAGACATTTCAGTCATTGTCACGTGCTCTTTGAGTGCCTCCCAGCTGGCGGACCACAGGGTGAACCAGTTAGGAGACTTTCTGACCATCGGCACTTATGGGGAGTCCCCAGAAGTGACTTTGATCCCAGGGATATTAGTAGCTCATATGGTCACTTAGAGAATGAGAGAGAGAGAGAAATGGAGGTAGTGAGGGAGAAAGAGAGAGAAAGAGAGAGAAAGGAAGAAAGAGAGGGAGAAAGAGAGAGAGAGAGAGAGAGAAATGGAGGGAGAGATGGATATATATATAGAGAAAAGCTCAAAGTAAATAGTTGTATACTGCTGCTTTATAAACAGAGATAATAAATTGATATGAATTTGATGTTGTCCGTGAGGCTATATATATACAACCATTTCGCTGCCGTTTTTCTTCTCTCACTGCCTCCCCCCCCCCACCCCACTCTCAGATATCTTCCACTCATCAAATTTGTGCCTCATCCCTTTCCCTTACAGGACAGGATGTGGCTATCTAGAGCGGACATGTCACAATTTATGACCTGTTCCTGTATTTCGCTTCTCTCGCCGGAAGTAATTCTAAGGATGTAAGCCGTTGGAGGGCTGTACAAAATGACGAAATTTGAAGCAAAGAAATAAAAATAATCGCGTAAACACATAGACACATAGACACACATACATAGACACACATACTTATAGATACATAGACACACATACATAGACACACATACTTATAGATACATAGACACACATACACATACATAGACACATAGACACACATACACATACATAGACACACATACAGGTAGACACATAGACACACATACATATACATAGACACACATACATGTAGACACATAGACACACATACACATACATAGACACACATACATGTAGACACATAGACACACATACACATACATGTAGACACATAGACACACATACACATTAGGTATATGACTTGAAAAACAAATTTTGTAATTTTACAAGTGGCGTGCCAGATTCTGATGAGCTTTTATATAAAAATAATAAATACAACAAAAAATCATCAATTTTGTTGAAAAAGTTCACCCACCAAAACATTTTTTAGTTTAAAAATAATCAATTTGGCTCTTTTTACTGAAGTTCACTTTTACTCCTATTGTTTACCATTAAGATTCTATTTCATGTTCTCCATGTTAGATTTTTCAATTATACTTGAGTTTGAATAATTATTTTAATTTTGCTTAATTTTATTCTTAAAAATGTCTTACAAAAAATCATCACTTTGCGTTGCTAAAAATAAGGACAAATGGGCGAGTAATTTAAAAAAAAATAAAAAACACTCTTAAGAAAAGAAACAAAATTGGAATCGAGATCGAGCCATTGCATTCACATTCTAGAATGCCAAAAGAGTGGATGATAATTGGTCGCTACATGGGCTTGGCCTCTATGGAAATATCCAGATTGAAAAGAGTTGCAGCACTCAGGAAAGAAGTAGAGCTATTATGGAGCTTTTTAAATTTCGCAATACTGTCTTTGCGATCAGTGAGCAGAAAAATTTAAACTTTAATTAAAAGGTATGATGTTCATTTGAAAAAACCTGTGGGTGACATACGGGAGCAGTTTGATAAGTTATTTGATGTCACAAACAAAACTAGTCAATGGTTATGTGCTGAGGACAAAAAACTTTACGAAATACAAATTCAAAGTGGAGGTAAGACGGGATATACTACAACTAAAATTGCTAGTCAAAGTACAATTCATCCATCAAAACAGAAAATTGTTTGCAAAATTAATGAGGCACAACAACAACAAAGCAGTTTTGAAAGTTCCAGTGATTCAAGTGATAACGAGAATTCTCAAAGTAGCTCTGATGGTGCTGACGCAATGCAGTCATCCACAGAAAGCTTGGATCAAAGCACACATAAGAAACAATCACAGCAATCTACTTCTGGTGCAGTTTCATTAGTTCAATCTGGGAAACTACCGGTTCGAAGAGCAGCATTAGTAAGCAAAATTTTGCATAAGTCCGGTGTAAAAATAGCAACTCCTTCTCAGTCAGGTGTCTATCGAGCTGTATTCAGAGAAGCAACTAAACTAAAAGAAACATTAATAAATACTTTGCGTAATAGCTTATGGAGTTTACATTTTGACGGTAAAATTATGAAGAAAAAAGAACACCAAGTAGTTTTATTAAAAAATGAAGCAAAAGAAGTGAGGCTAGCCGTCTTAGTTTTACCTGATGGCAAAGCTGCTACGATCGGATCTGCCATTCAAAAAGTTTTAGATGAATATAACTTATGGTCAGCTATAAAGATGATAGTGTCAGACACTATAAATGTTATTACAGGGTCGAAGTCTGGTGTTGTGGTGAAACTTCAGAAACTGTTTGTTCAACATGGTGAGTCTGCACCAGTCTTAATAGGTTGTCAGCACCACGTACTTGATCGTGTTCTTAGACACGTGTGTGATGCATTGCTCGGTGATTCAACTGAGTCTTCTAACATAAATTATCCATTTGTAAAAAAGATACTTAAAGATTATGAAATGTTAAAAAAAGATTTTGAAAGTAAAACAAAGAAATGTGCTCCAATTTTAGAAAAACAGGAAATAGATTGGAGAGATGATATGAAATTTTTGCACCAACTAATTTGCGTTTTTAAGCATTTTAAGAGTTCTCAACAAATGCCAAAAGTTAATTTTAGCGCACTGCCTGGCATCAGCAATGCCCGGTGTAACTCTCGAGCAATTTTTGCATTGTTGGTTTTCATACTATTGCCTGATGAACGAAAGAACCTTCAGAAATTGTGTGAATTTATATGTGGACATTGGAGTGATGCCTGGTATAATGATCATCATTACAAAGCTGAACAATATGAACTTCTTTTCCATGCTGTTAATGATTATCCAAAAGGGTTGCGCTGTCTTCGAACTCATTGGTCTCAAAGTCCATCTCCAATACTCACTCCACGTAGCAATGTTTGTGCAGAAAGAGCAATAAAAGTTCTGCAACATATTATTCCCCTTTGCCACTCACCAGAGAAACTGAATTTACGTTTTATTTTTACAAATAAACGTTTATGAAACAATACTTGAAATTATTAACAAATGTCAATTTTTCTAAAACTTCAAAATGTTTGGTGGGTGACATTTTTCAATTTTTTAAAATAAATTTGATATGGTTTTGTGTTTCTACAATAAAAACTCATTTGTTGATGGTATGCCACACAAGTGTTGTTCTGAAGTCATATACCTAATACACATACATAGACACACATACTTATAGATACATAGACACACATACACATACATAGACACATAGACACACATACACATACATAGACACACATACATGTAGACACATAGACACACATACACATACATAGACACACATACATGTAGACACATAGACACACATACACATACATAGACACACATACATGTAGACACATAGACACACATACACATACATAGACCCACATACATGTAGACACATAGACACACATACACATACATAGACACACATACATGTAGACACATAGACACACATACACATACATAGACACACATACATGTAGACACATAGACACACATACACATACATAGACACACATACATGTAGACACACAGACACACATACATAGACACACATACATATAGACACATAGACACACATACACATACATAGACACATAGAAACACATAGACACACATAGACACACATAGACACACATAGATAGAAACAGAACCGCTTTTAAAGATTAGCAAACTAGGCGTTAGACTTGGGGGAGGGGGGAAGTCCTAATGACGTAGCCCCCCGTTCTCCCCACACTTCAAGCATTAATTCCTTTTTTAACATTGTCGCTAATATGACCACGACAGGTACCTACTGCCTGGGCCCCCCACAAATATTATGTAAACTCTCAGCCGAGAGCTTCTAAATTAGGCCCTATAGAACATCAGACCGGCACTGCTTTCAAATACCCTGGCCCTGTTTCTGTAGTATTTACCCTCAGGACTTATTTCCTCATTGGTCAATTCTGGCACAAGTGTACATGTCTCATAACGAGGCAGAAATATGCAGACGTTGATGACCATAAAATGGACAAAATAAATATGCCCTTTAAAGTTAGCAAATATAACTAAACATTATGACATACAACCAGTTTAAAACTCATATATATATATATATATATATATATATATATATATATATATATATATATATATATATATATATATATATATATATATGGGTGGTTGACTTTATAATGGAAAAAAATAAAGTTGATTTTTTATCATGAGCATTTTAGTTTTCTGGTTCACTGTGATTTAAAACATGTATATACCAAATTTCACACCATTTGGGCTTCTATAAATACTGCCTCAGTGCACTTGTTATCTCGTGTTTTATGGTATTCGACAGTTGCATTAAATGAAAATTGTGTAAGGTTTAAAATGCTGTTTTTTTAGATACAAAGAACAATTATATTACACAGTAGGAATTAAACAGTAAAATAATACTAGTTACATGACACATTAACCTGACAGTATTGCTGAGTAGTTCTAGGTATGCCACTCATAAATACACTTTAAAAGTTTTTTAGTTTGTGCTTTCTGAGTCGGAAGGTCTTCAAGTTGCGATCTCTTCGGCACAGTTGATTTTTTTTTTTTTGCATCTGGAAACTCTTTGCGATGCTGTTCAATAATTTGGGGCAAGTATTTCATTTTTTCATCCTCTGATTTGGTGAGAGATGAGTTGAATGATGACGCCAGTGCAATACACCACTCGGCACAGTCATTGACAACTTTCAAGGAAGAGACCATTGATGTTGCCTTCTGAAAGAAAGGAGTTTGTTGCCAGGTGGAAGCATCAGTAGAGAAAATTTGTGGGAAGCAGAAGAGCATTAAAGAAGAGCAGCGATGATGAGTCACAAAATCCTTTAATGTCACATTATGAAGTGCTGAAGGATCATTTGTGCTGCGGATGCACCTATCTTCTTTGTGATCATAAGAAGATTTCTCCATGAATTGCCTCAAGCAAGAAGCAAGGCTGTTTTTGTCATCCACTGAGACACGTTGAGAAAAGAGAAGCAGAGGAATGAGTTCTGCACTAAGGTGCCAGAGATGTCGGCCAATCGTTTTCATTGCAGTCTGAAAAATGAAGGGAGAAGCTTGATGAAATCCAGATCATTCAGAGGTGCGCCTGCTAGAATGGGACACTGAATCCAAGCTATAATGTAAACCAAGGATGCAAAGATACCAAATTCTGCAATTGATCTGTCTTCATGCTTTGTCAGCTTGAATTGATGACGGAAGAGATAAATCTTCATGATGTAGATTATTTTAGACATTCACCGTGCATGGTGATAAGCTCCTGGAACACGAAAACGCACCGCAAAGGGGGAGGGATTCCTCCCAGAAAGATAAGATTCAGAGTCAGAAGTTCTTTGTAATCTTCACGTGGCAAATATCTTGTTGTCTTTCATTTGGAGGCTATTTGAATAAAATGTGATGTCTTCTTCTTATAATGGCTTGATATTTTGCTCCAGTCGAACATCGTGGCATATACTATATTCTGCCTGTCTTATTTTTGGCCAAAACGTCTTAAAACGCTTGAATAGCAGCACATCCGGTCCAGTTGTATTACCCCCAAATGTCTTATTGAAGACGGCTTTGTTTGTAAACATACCATTGGTCAGAAGGCTCAATTTGGGGAAGTACCTACCTCAATAAACATTGGCATGTCCACTGGACAGTATTCAGGCAAAGGAATAGGTCATGAAAAAATGTACCAACTAACTGCCAGACGGCTGTGTTTGTAGACATACCATTGGCCAGTATGCTCAATTAGAGGGAGTACCTAGCTCAATAAACATTGCCATGTCCACTGGACAGTATACAAGCAAATAAATAGGTCATGAAAAAATAGTACCAACTGACTGCCAGATGGCTATGTTTGTAAACATACCATTGGCCAGTAGCCTCAATTCGGGGAAGTACCTAGCTCAATAAACTGGAGTTGTGTCAGCTTCTATGCCAAGTAAATGAACAACACTTTTCGACCTAGTAGTCATAACTACAGGAATGATATTTATATAGCCGCAACATTTGATCTTATAACAAACTTGATTTTTATAACTAAATTGAAATGCACTGGTGAAGCTGGCTATTTATATGAAAATCAAAATTTCTAAAGATTTCTAGAATTTCCGGGAACCTTCTCAAGTTTTCCACGTTTTTCTAGAAGCTTCAAGAACCTTCTAGAGATTTCATAGAAACTTCCAGAACCTTCTAGAATTGTATAGATTGTTCTAAAACTTTCCTGAACCTTCTATCATTTTCTGTGTGCTTTATATATACATACTCACATTCAAAATTCATTCAAAATGATTTAAAATTTCAGTGTCGATGAGGCAGTACTAAATAAAGTCATATATTCATGAAATTTGTTCTGTGCTCTTTTGAAGTCAAAGGAAACACAAAAAACAAAATGCTACTAAAAAATTTGACAAAAAGTTATTTTGGGCCACACATATATATATATATATATATATATATATATATATATATATATATATATAGTGTTGTTTTGTGTGTGTGGTGTGTGTTTGTGTGTGTGTGAGAGAGAGAGAGAGAACGAGTGAACTAGAGAGTAAATCTGGTATCTTGGATTGTTTAATTTTGTAGTAAGCCGAAATGTTTAAAACTAGAAAAATAAATATTTCATGAAATTAAATAATAATTAAATGTCATAAGCTAACAAGTGTATATCACATGATTACAAGAATATATCACTGATTACAATAATATATCACATGATTACTACTGTATATCACTTGATTACAAGCAGGGGAGCCAAGAGCCAACAAGGGCCCCAGGGCAGGACATCATTGCGGGACCTTTAATAAACAATGAGTCGTGAAAAATTGACATGGTCGGGGCGGCCGGGCCCCCTTACAGATGCGGGACACCTGGCAATGACCCCCCCTGACCCTCCCTCGGCGTGCCTGAATACAAGAGTATATCACATGATTACAAGAGTATATTACATTATTACGTGAGTATATCACATGATTACGTGAGTATATCACATGATTACAAGAGTATTTCACATGATTACAAGAGTATATCACATAATTACAAGAATATATCACATGATTACAAGAGTATATCACATGATTACAAAAATATATCACATGATTACAAGAGTATATCAGATGATTACAAGAATATATCACATGATTACAAGAATATATCACATGATTACATGTGTGTGTTGTGATACACTTCTCCAAGTTCTCGTAAAATCAAAGGGCTGCCTCTTTTTGATTTTAATTAGCTTAAGTGTAGTGGGGGATTGTGGGATGGGAAGGGGGAGAGATACAGTCAAGTTTAGTGACTTGTACTGCACCGCTATCTGTCGCTGTATTAATGTTTAGGTTGCAGTAGTTAAAAACATTATGTGAAGATAATTTTACGTCATTGTGACCGTATTGTGACGTAATCTATATCAAACGGTGATTATTTTTTTAAAAATAAATATTTAGTTTTAATTGTCGGGAGATGAAAAATTTGTGGACTGAAAATAAAATATGTCGTAACCGTTGTATAAACCATTGAAAGCCACGCTATTAAGGTCGAAGTGACCCACACTCCTATTTGTTTTGATTTTTTGTTTGTTGACATGGTAAAAAATATATTTTAAGAGCAGCCCCTGTGGTCGACGTCATTATATTTAGTAGGTCAAGAAAAATAGTGAAATATAACAAGACAAAGTATAACTCATTCATTGGAAGAATCAACACTCACTATTGGCTCTGACCATAATCAATACTTACTTGGAAAAATTTAGAAAATCGAAGATAAAATAACAAGTCATGATTTAAAATGAATAAAGTCAAAATTGAAAACGTTTGACTTAACAGTTTAGTTTTCATTGTCTTGAATTCTATTTATTTAACTTTCATTGTTTGTGTCTTGTTTTTTAAGCATTTTTTTTTAGAAAACTAATTTATTTGTCCTCACTTACCGCCCTTTAATGTACTATATATAAAAGAAAAAAAATCCCTTGGTGTCTGTAAACTGTCTCGTCTCCTGGCACTGAAACACAATGTAGGTCACAAGCCTCCAACGGGTTCTATTGATTAATTTTTTTTTCAACTTTTTTTCATTTATTTTTATTCAAGATTTATACTTCTTTGTTTCATTCACAAAAATGCGAAGGTCCCTTTACGGAGTCCACGGAGACAATCAGATGAAGTTTGTGAAGTCTCTGTAGGGATGAGATGAAATCTCTGAGATCCTATACAAACCTTATGATGCCCGTATTTCATCCCCCTCCACAACCGATGGTACGATGGTGTTATAGGCACCACGGGAGACCTGCAATATCTACTGGTCCGCACCGGAGATCGAACCAATAAGGTCAACAGTCGAGAGCTCTACCGCACCACTGTCCGTCCCCCGGGTCAGATGAAGCAGAGCTCACCTATTTCATTTCTACGTCTATACTTTCTCTAACAAGTGTCAGTTGACCTCCAGGTGGTACAAACCCGGGACCTACAAGGTTTGAGAGTCGATCGCTCTACCTCCGTCTACTGCTTGTTTATTTATGTCCAAATAGGCTATAGCGCGACAGATGGCCTTGTGTTCCTCACTGATCGCTTCTAGTTGTATCTACAAGTGATACACACTCACAATCAAACAAACACAGATACACACACACACGATCAAACAAACACATATACACACACACACACACGAACCAAGAATCACACTTAGACATACACGCTCGCTCAACGGCTACATTAACAGCGGGTGCATTGGGCCCCGTGGGCCTGACTGCTAGAAGGGCCCCCGCAAATAAAACCTCATTCAACACGTGTATATTTTATTTTTGCTATCTTTATAAAACCGTCCTCTGTATTTTCTTCTGCCCCTTCCCCGGGAAAATAACCGAGCCCCTCCCCCGGGTAAATAACCGAGCCCTACCCCGCAACAAATCTGATGCCTGCGATGCCCCCCCTCCCCCCATTTCCCTTGGGTCCTCAAATATGTCTTTAAAATCTACCAAAGTTCCCCACCCCCCACACACACACCACAATAACCTTACTAATTACCCTAGACGTAGGGTACTTCAGAAGTCTCCTATGGAAATGTTGAAGAATGCCAGCGTAGTTTTTGTTGTTGTTGTTGTTATTGATCCTGTTGTTTTTTTTTTGTCATTATTGTTGTTGTTATTGTTGTTGTTGTTCCATCCAACTTCCTGTGGAAATGAGATCACGTAAAACTAAATATCGCTCTATCTGAGATCGAACGAGATTTTGACGTTAAGCTGACGGAATCTAATAAATCCACCACCCTCCCATTCCCCCGCTTTCTATACCCCCCGCCCTCTCTCTCTCTCCCTTGTCCACCCTTCCGCAATATGCAATGGGGGGGGGAATGTACAAGTTTATGTTGATGTTACTCAGTGACCTATGACCTACGACTGAGTGCGCAATACACAACAAAAAGTGACCGAACAGTGATTTATTTTGTCAATCAGGACCAGACTCTGATGTCCGGGGCATGCAATCAAGAAAATAAGTTTAGCCTATTTTTGTTTTTTTTTATGGACAAAAGAATTTTGCTCACTCTATCGACAACCAGATATAAAAGAAATCGAATCTAGGTATACAAACAATCAAATTGATTTTGATTGATTTTTGCATGAATATAATTGATCCTCATTGATTCTGCATGAATCTTAATTAATTCTGATAGCATGTGTTTTCTACCACTTACCTAACCATTTTGTCCACTGTCGTAGAGCGAGTCGAGAAATTTTTTTTTTTTTGGAGGAAATGACATTATCTCTTAACGCCCTATCAAACGACATATCTCTGAACGCCCTGTCAAAAGCGTAAAAAACCTGCCAGTAAATGATCGAAGTTGTCAGGCGCGCCCTTCCCTCACCCCCCCACCCACCCCATCTTCCCCACCCCCTAATCAATGGGCGGATATTACTTCCGTCACTGAGTGCCTTCAACAGTTTAAAACACAAATTGGTAATTTAGTAATGATCGCAAAGTTTTAGGGTGGAGGGGGGGGGGGTGGAGGGGCGGGGGGTAAGTGGGGGGGGGTGAGGTGCAAGAAATAAAAGAAAACAAAACTTTTCTGAATGTAGCGGAATCTTTTATTATTTTTTGTGTAGTTTGAAAATCATTCAATGTGAAATTTTTCACTATGATTGATTTATATTGATGTTGATAAATAATTGATATTTCCTTTTATTATTATTATTGGGCTGTTGTTGCTGCTGTTGTGTTTTGTTGCTCAGTCTCGAGTGGGAGGAGGCGAAAGGAATTATGGGATGGCTTCTTCATTCACCCACGAAGCAACCCTGTTTCAAAGCTGAAAAAAAAATGGCAATCTATATTTTAAAATAAAACAGTCCATTTCCCATTTTTTATAATTGAGATAGATTGAAGTGACAGAAGGAACCCTTTTTAAATGTCCACACACACAAACACACACACACACAAATCACAAACAAACACGCACATAAGCAGAATGGCACAGAAGAGAGACCTAGAAGGAGGGGGGGGGTGTGGAATAAGGGTGGAAAAGGGGGCGGGGTAGAGGGGAGATATCTTGAATTGAAAAAATGACATTTTAAATTGTGACAGGGGAGTGACATATAAAAACAAAAGTGACGTATTGGTTGGAAATCTGGAAAATGTTTTGAAGCAAACTGCGTCACTATTCGTATGTGGTTTGTTTTTGAAGTTATGTGTGTGTGTGTGTGCGTGCGTGCGTGCGTGTGTGTGTTTGTGATCAATCTTTAATGGTCAGGCGAACTGTCCCTACATTTGTATACCGTTAAGGTCCTCGCCCCTTGTCTACATTTTGTTGTTATAGTTATTAGCTATGGTTATCTCGTTAAGGGGGGTGGGGGTGAACAACATTAGTGTCCATAGTCATGCCTTCTTGACCTCCCCACTCTCTGGCCAGTCCGTAAACTGGCTGGGCCTCGCTCCACCCCCTCCCGTCCCCCACCCCCACTCATCCCGACCATGTTTACTACCAGTTCTGATTAGGTTGACTATGTCAGGTTTCTCCCGAATAAGACCACAACGTGCCCTGTACCCCTCTCACTGTATCACAGTCTCCTGTGTATTGAATGTACGTTGGCGAATAATTACAGACACAGATAGAGTTGCTGTTTTTTTGTATTATCTAGCACTACTTCCCAATCTACATATTCTGTCTCTTGTCTGTCTGATCAAGTCTGCCTTCTTTTTTTTAGTCTTTCCACTGTCTGACTGTCTGGCCAATTGTATTGCCTTCTGGCTGATTTCGTCTGCTGTCTGGCTGATTTCGTCTGCTGTCTGGCTGATTCCGTCTGCTGTCTGGCTGATTTCGTCTGCTGTCTGGCCTATTTTGTCTGCTGTCTGGCTGATTTCGTCTGCTGTCTGGCTGATTCCGTCTGCTGTCTGGCTGATTTCGTCTGCTGTCTGGCCTATTTTGTCTGCTGTCTGGCTGATTTCGTCTGCTGTCTGGCTGATTTCGTCTGCTGTCTGGCCTATTTTGTCTGCTGTCTGGCTGATTTTGTCTGCTGTCTGGCTGATTTTGTCTGCTGTCTGGCTGATTTCGTCTGCTGTCTGGCCGATTTTGTCTGCTGTCTGGCCTATTTTGTCTGCTGTCTGGCTGATTTTGTCTGCTGTCTGGCCGATTTTGTCTGCTGTCTGGCTGATTTTGTCTGCTGTCTGGCTGATTTTGTCTGCTGTCTGGCTGATTTCGTCTGCTGTCTGGCTGATATTGTCTGCTGTCTGGCTGATTTTGTCTGCTGTCTGGCTGATTTTATCTGCTGTCTGGCTGATTTTGTCTGCTGTCTGGCTGATTTTGTCTGCTGTCTGGCTGATTTCGTCTGCTGTCTGGCTGATTTTGTCTGCTGTCTGGCCTATTTCGTCTGCTGTCTGGCTGATTTTGTCTGCTGTCTGCTGATTTTGTCTGCTGTCTGGCTGATTTCGTCTGCTGTCTGGCTGATTTCGTCTGCTGTCTGGCTGATTTTGTCTGCTGTCTGGCTGATTTCGTCTGCTGTCTGGCTGATTTTGTCTGCTGTCTGGACGATTTTGTCTGCTGTCTGGCCGATTTTGTCTGCTGTCTGGCCTATTTTGTCTGCTGTCTGGCTGATTTTGTCTGCTGTCTGGCCGATTTTGTCTGCTGTCTGGCTGATTTTGTCTGCTGTCTGGCTGATTTTGTCTGCTGTCTGGCTGATTTCGTCTGCTGTCTGGCTGATATTGTCTGCTGTCTGGCTGATTTTGTCTGCTGTCTGGCTGATTTTATCTGCTGTCTGGCTGATTTTGTCTGCTGTCTGGCTGATTTTGTCTGCTGTCTGGCTGATTTCGTCTGCTGTCTGGCTGATTTTGTCTGCTGTCTGGCCTATTTCGTCTGCTGTCTGGCTGATTTCGTCTGCTGTCTGGCTGATTTCGTCTGCTGTCTGGCTGATTTTGTCTGCTGTCTGGCTGATTTCGTCTGCTGTCTGGCTGATTTTGTCTGCTGTCTGGCCGATTTTGTCTGCTGTCTGGCTGATTTTGTCTGCTGTCTGGCCTATTTTGTCTGCTGTCTGGCTGATTTCGTCTGCTGTCTGGCTGATTTTGTCTGCTGTCTGGCTGATTTTGTCTGCTGTCTGGCTGATTTTGTCTGCTGTCTGGCTGATTTTGTCTGCTGTCTGGCTGATTTCGTCTGCTGTCTGGCTGATTTTGTCTGCTGTCTGGCTGATTTCGTCTGCTGTCTGGCTGATTTCGTCTGCTGTCTGGCTGATTTTGTCTGCTGTCTGGCTGATTTTGTCTGCTGTCTGGCCGATTTTGTCTGCTGTCTGGCTGATTTCGTCTGCTGTCTGGCTGATTTTGTCTGCTGTCTGGCTGATTTCGTCTGCTGTCTGGCTGATTTCGTCTGCTGTCTGGCTGATTTTGTCTGCTGTCTGGCTGATTTCGTCTGCTGTCTGGCTGATTTTGTCTGCTGTCTGGCCGATTTTGTCTGCTGTCTGGCTGATTTTGTCTGCTGTCTGGCCTATTTTGTCTGCTGTCTGGCTTATTTCGTCTGCTGTCTGGCTGATTTTGTCTGCTGTCTGGCTGATTTTGTCTGCTGTCTGGCTGATTTTGTCTGCTGTCTGGCTGATTTCGTCTGCTGTCTGGCTGATTTTGTCTGCTGTCTGGCTGATTTCGTCTGCTGTCTGGCTGATTTCGTCTGCTGTCTGGCTGATTTTGTCTGCTGTCTGGCCTATTTTGTCTGCTGTCTGGCTGATTTCGTCTCCTGTCTGGCTGATTTTATCTGCTTTTTTGTCAATTTTGTCTGCATTGCGGCCGATCACGCATAATACTCTGGCCGATTTTGTACGTTGTCTCGCCAATTTTTAGGAATGTCTGTTCATTTCCCTTTGGCTGTCCACTTCTGATCGCTTCTGAATCTGTCCACTTCTCTGATCGTTGTCAGTCCACTACTTTAAAGTCTGTCCGTTATTCTTTTACTTTATGTTGCAATAATTCTGTTTAATTTCTTTTTATATACAATTTTGCATCTCCTGCCACACAATTCAGCAACCTGGAGGCGTTACCCCCCCCCACCTAACTTAGAGAGAATGACGCACCCCTTGACCATCACTCGTTCTAGTGGGAATATCAAGATGGACACAACTTTTAATGTTTCCAGCCATTCTGAACTCGCCAGGAACTGATTGAACGCATCACACTCCTACATGTATAGCAACTCAATGACCAAATGAATCACTCTCTAATATGTGTAGCAACTCAATGATTGAACGCATCACTCTCTTACATGTGTAGCAACTCATTGATTGAACGCATCACTCTCTTACATGTGTAGCAACTCAATGATTGAACGCATCACACTCCGACATGTATAGCGACTCAATGATTGAACGCATCACACTCCTACATGTATAGCAACTCAATGATTAAATGAATCACTCTCTTACATGTGTAGTAACTCAATGATTGAACGCATCACACTCCGACATGTATAGCGACTCAATGATTGAACGCATCACACTCCTACATGTATAGCAACTCAATGATTAAATGAATCACTCTCTTACATGTGTAGCAACTCAATGATTGAACGCATCACACTCCTACATGTATAGCAACTCAATGATTGAACGTATCACACTCCTACATGTATAGCAACTCAATGATTAAACGTATCACACTCCTACATGTATAGCAACTCAATGTTTGAACGCATTCCACTGCTACATGTATAGCAACTCAATGATTGAACGTATCACACTCCTACATGTATAGCAACTCAATGATTGAACGCATCACACTCCTACATGTATAGATCCTCAAAGAAAGAAATGAAAAAAATTCATGGAATTATTTACAAGGGACTGAAGGTGCCAAGGGGAGAGCACAAATAATCTGTCTGTCTATGGCTTCCGTGATAAAATGTCAAAAGCCAAGATCAAACATTCATCTTTCTTTGTTCTTTATTAATTCTTCTCACCCAACCACCCACCCCCTAAAATATCTAAGTGCCCCAGGGTCACGTGAAGCACAAATCACAAGTGCCCAGTAGGTTGAAGTTAAATAGATTATAGGAACCATTGTGATAGTTAAGTACATGTACTTTATAGTTAAGTACTTTATAGTTAAGTACTTTATAGTTCAGTACTTTATAGTGAAGTACTTTATAGTTAAGTACTTTATAGTTAAGTACTTTATAGTTAAAGTCAGACATGTTAATGTTAATTTTTTTATACCAGATGCCTATAAGCAGGGGCGTAGACAGGGAAGGGTCTGGTCTGTCGAGGGCCGCACTTGCTTTGCCATTTGCAAGGGGGTTGGTATTTCTATTTTGGTAGGTGTATGGGGAGGTATTTTTAGAGTCCGTGGGACATATGTAGCTAGCAATTGTTCATGTTTGTAAACAGGACTTAAAATAGAAAATAGTTACTTTCGCTGTTGTCTCTGGGACTCCATCTCATCATCACCACGTCGAACCTGCCTTGTACACGTTTGGTTTACTTTATATGGGAGACATTTGGGCCGCCTAGTGGGCGGGGGTGGGGGAGAGGGGAACACGACGAACACTTGTCGGGGGTGGGAGGGGCGGGTGGGAAGAGATAAGACCAGGAGGTCCCATTTTTCAGAAGATCCAGAAAATTTTGGCTACGGTCTTTCAGACATGGTGTACGGCTGTCATAATTGCCTGGTGGCAGTTAGATCGTGAGTCGTGTCTGCCAGCTGTGGGGTTGCGGGTTCGAATCTACGCGCAGTCAGTCATCTGCTTATGTCTTCCGTGGTGCCGCCATGACCTGACTGGAGTTATTCCCCTTTTTTTCTAGAGTTATGGAACTTTCGTTCAAAACAATAATAGTAAATGACATCAATTGCCTTATGATAGTAATTTACACCAATGGCCTTATGATTGTAAATAACACCAATTGCCTTATGATTGTAAATAACACCAATAGCCTTATGATTGTAAATAACACCAATTGCCTTATGATTGTAAATAACACCAATAACCTTATGATTGTAAATAACACCAATAACCTTATGATTCATGACTTAACCAGTTGGTCGTTTCGTTTTTGTATTTAATTATCCCTATTCGAATAAGTGTTTTCCTCAAATTTATGTTTGCAGTCTGCTCGCATTGTAAGCCCGTATGTAACTTCTGCCCGCATAGTAGGTGTTTTCTAGCTCGGCGGATCTCAACTGGAAGTATGCGTACCAAAGGGTACGGGGAAAGCTTATGCAAAGGTACGCAGCGATAATTTTCGTATAAAACAACCAAGTGACTGAAGAATGTCGCCAGATTGCTGCGTGACGTACGTTTGAAGGGGGAACATACGGTCACACTTTCTCACACCTTGGGGTACGGTCGCAAAACAGCTTGAGAATCGTGGGGGTCTGACTTAATGCTGTTCTAAATTTTGAATTAAAGCCACGCATCTATCCTTCTTCACCCCGTCCCATTAATACCCATTGATCTTATTGCGCTGGCTTCACCTTTGACACACACACACATATATATGTACTAGCCCTCACTAAAGGCTTAAAACACATAATACATTGTAACATTACGAATAACATTATATTAGACACGTTAGCCAAGGCAAGGGGGAGAAAACTCGGGAATGAACTGGTCAAGAACTTTTCCTGATAAACAACTGAGTTATTTCTCCTGTCTTTTTTTTATATTAAGATGTTGCTTGTTGATAGTTTTTTTTATTCCTCTCTGGTAATCTTGAATTTTCGTAAACGCTGAATGGGACAGATTGTAACGCGTTTTGACATGACCTATATATTTGTAGGAGTCTGAGAAACGTAGACAGTAAAACCATTTTACGGTATGTATGTCAGCATTTTCAACGGTTCTTTGAGTTTAAATTCTAGACCAGAGGAAACTTAAAAAAAAAAATATTCCCTTACCACTGGGGGGGGGGGGTCAGTGCCGAACCTAAGGATTTGGGGGCTCGGGAGGGGGGACTTGGCATCTTTGGGGGCCCCTGCATTTTGACATTCGTTACTATGACATATAATTGTTTGTACTTAATATTTAATTACAGACAATTTTCGGGGTCCCCCTCAAGCTGGTGCCCTGGGGGGGGCAACTTTTAAATTTAGATCATTCCTCCTCCCACTCAAGGTACGCCTCTGCTGGGGGGGTCCTAGCTATCCGCCTAGTTGGTCTGTCCGTAGTAACGCTTCTGATACTTCGCCTTTTGTCTTGCTATCACGTTTTTTTTTTTTGTAATTTCTGTATTACGTTAATATTTTTTTTATAAAATATTGCACGCTGTTGGTATCCATACTTAGTCACTGGCTGCGGATTTTTACGTGTACAATGTTGTTTGACGTGCCTCTACTTTGTGGTCTCCGCTCAGTCTTTGGTCATTAAGCCCTATACACACCAGTTAGCCCTTGGGGGGGGGGGGGGGTGAGCATATAGCTGATTAGACAATCCCTCTTAAACAGAGGCGTACCTTGGATGGGGAGGGGGGTCCAAATTCGAAAGTCCCCAGCTTGTTGAGCCCCCCCGCGAGTTTTTTTTTATATTAAATATCAAGTACATTATCTTATGTCATGGTGTCGAATGTCAAAATACAGGGGCCCCCAAAGAGGCAACCCCCCTCCGGGCCCCCCAAATTCCTAGATTCGGCAACAATTTTAAGGGCTTTATAATATTAAAACAGTTTTATCCGAATGAGTATTATATATTTGGGGGGGGGGGCACACAATTATTTGTTTCCTCCGTATTGGGCCCATATTGTCATTGTGACGCCAGATTCGATTGACTAAAATATTTTAAAATAATATTAAACAGTTATGAATACATTAAATGGTTTGCCTTTTATGAATAACAAAACACATTTCTCCCCTTTACATTCTACACACAATCTACACACATTCTACACACATTCTACACACAATCTACACACATTCTACACACATTCTACACATTCCAACTGAGCCCACATGTGGTAATGAGGAGCACTCGAAGCCAAGCTGTATGACACTCGACAAAATGAGAGAACTAAGTTGACCAGGAATGCAACATAATCCGAGATCACGTCTTAATGCCATGTCGATAATCCATTGTCTGGCTCTCTGGCCCATCAGTCTTGCCTAACTTATCAATCTTGATTTGTCGTCTCCCCTGGTACATGTCTAATGTCGGTTGTTGTTGTTGAATATTGTCAGTAAATGAAGACATCTGTCTGGATTTTTTTTTAATCTATCTTTCCGTGTTAGAAGTAAAAAAAATAAATGATATATACATATATATATATATATATATATATATATATATATATATATATATATATAAGCGATTTGGGTTCTGTGTTAAATCGAAAGTAAAGAATTAATACAACAGTATTCCCAGTTTAAAATACAATCATGAAAAAAAAAATCGGATCTGCCCGAAACCAAAAAATAACCTAGCCTACCGATTAAAGCTAAGGGGATATAACTCTATGGAAAGGTTTAGCAGGGTACACAGCTAGTAGATAATAATAATACGTTGAGTCATAAAGAATGTGAAAATAAACATAAAAAATAAGTTTGTGAAGTTTAATGGGTTTTTTCTTTGTGCACACAGCTGTTGATGCTAGATTCGTTTCACTGTTGTTGTTATTATTAATAAAATGAAATGTCCCTGAACAAATGGAATGTTTATTTCTTGACCACATAGTCCACTAATGGGTCACTTCCTGTAGCTTCCATATTGTTGTTACTCCCCACCCCTACCCACATTTGCAGTGTGTGCAAAAGGAAATGGGAGGGATGCGGAAGGTATGGGTATGTGACCCCCCTCACCCCCCAATGACTTGAACCAGCGGTCTACAGCATGCAGGCTGTGATCAAAGGCGAACTATCCCTTTAGTGATACGAACATTTCTTCTTCTATCTTTGGCTCTACACAGCCCATTTAGGGCCCTGGCCTGCCATACTACTCTTCTCCGCTTTTCCCGATCCGTGGTCTTCTTCCTCCACTCTCTCACTCCTATGGCTTTAAAATTTACTTAAGGTTATTTATAAAAATGTATACAAGTCATATTGCTGATAAACGAATATATCCAATTCAACTTTAGATACTACTAAAGTCATATGACTAATAAAAGTATATATCATATTCAACTTTAGATACTACTAAAGTCATATGACTGATAAAAGTATACATCCAATTCAACTTTATACTACTTAAGTGATATGACTGATAAAAGTATACATCCAATTCAACTTTAGATACTACCAAAGTCATATGACTGATAAAAGTATACATCCAATTCAACTTTATACTACTTAAGTGATATGACTGATAAAAGTATACATCCATTTCAACTTTACATACTACCAAAGTCATATGACTGATAAAAGTATATATCCAGTTCTACTTTAGTCCGTCGCAATAGAGCAATATCCTCTCCCACCCCCTCCCCCACAGCCACAGGTTTATTATGGACAGAAGAACTACTCCTCTGTCTAGCTCCCCACCACACCCAGAGGTTTATTATGGACAGTAGAACTACTCCTCTGTCTAGCTCCCCACCACACCCAGAGGTTTATTATGGACAGAAGAACTACTCCTCTGTCTAGCTCCCCACCACACCCAGAGGTTTATTATGGACAGTAGAACTACTCCTCTGTCTAGCTCCCCACCACACCCAGAAGTTTATTATGGACAGAAGAACTACTCCTCTGTCTAGCTCCCCACCACACCCAGAAGTTTATTATGGACAGAAGAACTACTCCTCTGTCTAGCTCCCCACCACACCCAGAAGTTTATTATGGACAGAAGAACTACTCCTCTGTCTAGCTCCCCACCACACCCAGAAGTTTATTATGGACAGAAGAACTACTCCTCTGTCTAGCTCCCCACCACACCCAGAAGTTTATTATGGACAGAAGAACTACTCCTCTGTCTAGCTCCCCACCACACCCAGAAGTTTATTATGGACAGAAGAACTACTCCTCTGTCTAGCTCCCCACCACACCCAGAGGTTTATTATGGACAGAAGAACTACTCCTCTGTCTAGCTCCCCACCACACCCAGAGGTTTATTATGGACAGAAGAACTACTCCTCTGTCTAGCTCCCCACCACACCCAGAGGTTTATTATGGACAGTAGAACTACTCCTCTGTCTAGCTCCCCACCACACCCAGAGGTTTATTATGGACAGAAGAACTACTCCCTCTGTCTAGCTCCCCACCACACCCAGAGGTTTATTATGGACAGTAGAACTACTCCTCTGTCTAGCTCCCCACCACACCCAGAAGTTTATTATGGACAGAAGAACTACTCCTCTGTCTAGCTCCCCACCACACCCAGAGGTTTATTATGGACAGAAGAACTACTCCTCTGTCTAGCTCCCCCACCACACCCAGAGGTTTATTATGGACAGTAGAACTACTCCTCTGTCTAGCTCCCCACCACACCCAGAGGTTTATTATGGACAGAAGAACTACTCCTCTGTCTAGCTCCCCACCACACCCAGAGGTTTATTATGGACAGTAGAACTACTCCTCTGTCTAGCTCCCCACCACACCCAGAAGTTTATTATGGACAGAAGAACTACTCCCTCTGTCTAGCTCCCCACCACACCCAGAAGTTTATTATGGACAGAAGAACTACTCCTCTGTCTAGCTCCCCACCACACCCAGAAGTTTATTATGGACAGAAGAACTACTCCTCTGTCTAGCTCCCCACCACACCCAGAAGTTTATTATGGACAGAAGAACTACTCCTCTGTCTAGCTCCCCACCACACCCAGAAGTTTATTATGGACAGAAGAACTACTCCTCTGTCTAGCTCCCCACCACACCCAGAAGTTTATTATGGACAGAAGAACTACTCCTCTGTCTAGCTCCCCACCACACCCAGAAGTTTATTATGGACAGAAGAACTACTCCTCTGTCTAGCTCCCCACCACACCCAGAAGTTTATTATGGACAGAAGAACTACTCCTCTGTCTAGCTCCCCACCACACCCAGAAGTTTATTATGGACAGAAGAACTACTCCTCTGTCTAGCTCCCCACCACACCCAGAAGTTTATTATGGACAGAAGAACTACTCCTCTGTCTAGCTCCCCACCACACCCAGAAGTTTATTATGGACAGAAGAACTACTCCTCTGTCTAGCTCCCCACCACACCCAGAAGTTTATTATGGACAGAAGAACTACTCCTCTGTCTAGCTCCCCACCACACCCAGAAGTTTATTATGGACAGAAGAACTACTCCTCTGTCTAGCTCCCCACCACACCCAGAAGTTTATTATGGACAGAAGAACTACTCCTCTGTCTAGCTCCCCACCACACCCAGAAGTTTATTATGGACAGAAGAACTACTCCTCTGTCTAGCTCCCCACCACACCCAGAAGTTTATTATGGACAGAAGAACTACTCCTCTGTCTAGCTCCCCACCCCCCACCACCCACTCCCCTAAATAAAGTTAGAATAACGTCTCTACTCTTACTTCCGGTATCATACAACACACACACACACACACACAAACACAACAATAGATTTTAAAAAAATGAAAATCTTGCCGAGTAGAAGAAGACACGCTTGATTAAACACTGAGAAATTGAATTGATCCTGTGACAATAATCTTAGATAATAAACATCAAGGTTCGTTGCATTTCTTCCAGACTAGGACATTCTTATGAACTCGAAATAAAAATAAAAATATCTCGCGATCTTTAACATTCCTTACGTAATGAGATTCTATCCCATAATCTTTGAGACGGTCTCGGTCTCATAAAAGCAAAAAAACAAAATTCCCATATTTTATTTAGATTAGCTATGGGGATTAAAACGTGTCCACTGTCACATATTGAACTTTATAACACACAGGGCTGGTTGTTGCATCCAAATTCTAGCCAAATGTTGCATCGAAATTCTCGCCAAATGTTGCATAAAATTTCTCGTTAAATATGTTGCGTTATAATTTATTTATATATATGTTGAGGGGCAGGCTCGCCAATTATGTTAAGGTGATGTTAATACGCTTCACCAGATATGCGACGTCAGCTTTTATATGTGCTCAATATGTTACGTTTACTTTTCTGACTAATATATATATATATATAAAACCGAACTCAGTGCATTACACAATACAACGAATACTTTAATACAACTATAATACAACTTGGCTTATATAAAGATCTACTAAATACTTCTACTATAACAAAAACTACTTAGATATAACAAAGTCTACTCTAATCAACTGTCTACTGCCATACTGAGTACTAACTTATTCTAAAGTAACTTTACAATGGTCCCGGGGGGGAGGGGGAGGGGGTGATCTTGCTCACTATGCATGTGTCATTACGGGCAACAAAGTAAGTGGAAGCTTGGCTTGACCATGACCTTGGGTTACGTAACACGGTCAACTAAGATGGGTCACTCGTTTGGGAGGGGGAAAGTTTCACCTGTCGGTGTAGGGAGGGAGGGGGGGTGGAGATGGTGGTGGGGGGGGGGGGTAAATTCTAAACGCCTCACTGGTTAAAAAAAAATAGAAATAACGGAAAAATGGAAGTTATTTTGATGCGGTGGTTGTTGTGAAGAAAGTCTCTTGATAAATAGTTGTGCACTGTGTTGGAGCAGTGCACACGGTGTGCGCATCATTCGAATCGATTGAAAATTATGTATCGATCAATTTTTTAACCAATAAACTTATAACTCATTTTTAATAAATATCGCTATTTTAGAAACAGTCATTTCCATTTATCCATCTATCAACCCTCTGAAATGGAACGAGTTAGTCGGTAAATCAATCGTTCGACGAATCAGTCAATCAACAATCAATCAATTGATCAACAGATCCATCAGTCTTGGTACGTTTTCAATCATTGTCAACTAATACATACATCTTTCTATAAATCAATTGATCTAACGATCAGATCAACGTCTATCAATAAACATATCAAACAATTATATTTCTACCAATCAATCATTCAGTCTATCAATCAAACATTCTCTATTTCCATCTCGTATTGTCAATAATATCTTCATCTCCAACAATCTCTTAATAACTTTACCCACATCTGGTCATTTCTACAACTGACCAGTCCTGCGTTGTCCACTCGATGACCCCAATAAGGTCATCTAGAACCGTGGAGAGAGAGAGAGAGGGGAAAGGGGAGTCAATCCTCGGACATTTGATCATTTATTGTTCCCGATTAATTTGTCCTTTAACCGTATCTGGGTCATCTGTCTGGCGATCGCCTTGTGTTTGTGTCACAATGTATGTGTTTGTATGGGAGTTGGCAAATGTCGTATCTGTGTTTATTTGTCTGTGTGGGTCTATGTGTGTATGCTATAACCCCCCCCCCGGGCTACAAATGTAAGGGTATTATGTCTGATCCTGCGTTTCATTGAAGGCGTTAGTGTTTGAAAACGTTTTGTGATGTATTTGTTCATTATTCATAATGTGTGGTTTCCTTATTGTTTTTATGAATGCTTGTGTTTTTTTATAAACCGAAGAAACATATCTGTGTTTCAGTTTGTTTTTTTAAATTTGTATTTTTTCTGTTTAAAGTTTGCCCCTGTTTTGAACATTAAGAGAAAATAATTTTAAAGATTAAAATTAGTATTGTCCCCATGACCAGTGGCTAGCTAGCGTTAGGGGACACCCAGTGACCAGTGGCTAGCTAGCGTTAGGGACGCCCAATGACAAGTGGCTAGCTAGCGTTATGGACGCCCATTGACCAGTGGCTAGCTAGCGTTAGGGACGCCCAATGACCATTGGCTAGCTAGCGTTAGGGACGCCCGATGATCAATGGCTAGCTAGCGTTAGGGACACTCAATGACCAGTGGCTAGCTAGCGTTAGGGACGCCCAATGACCAGTGGCTAGCTAGCGTTAATGACGCCCAATGACCTACAAAGTGCTACAGATGTCGCCCCTGGCTGACGGAAAAGTAGGTTACGCCCGGGGCTGACAGTCCACTCTGCCCACCCCCCTCTAATAACGCCGCTGCTATGATGGCTCAGAATATGAACTGAGGCCACCACCCAACATTTCGACATACCCTAAACTTCTAATCATAGCCGTAGCAAGCTACTGTGTAGCCCTTTTCGAATTACATTTCTCTGCCCCCCCTCTAACAGCGCTCTTTCGGCGCCCCCTCCTAGTTCGTCTCTTTTTGCGGACGCTTACCCACCAGTACCCTTCCTGCGCCATTGTGCCAATGTCATTCTACACTTGATTAACTTCATTTACCATAAGAAACAATGTAGTGCCATGAAATTCGCTTATTTCTTCGCGTGAGCTTCAATTTCGTTATTGACCTCCATTAGAATTCCGACGCTGTTCCCTAATGTCTCACGCCTGTAGGAGATTTAAATTTCCCCCCAAAAAATAGTTTATTTGTTTTTTTTCGAAGAAACTAATTGCCGTTAGACCGCCTACACGGTGTGGGTGTACGACAACCGGAAATAGAATCTGCAGACGAGCGTGTGAGTGTGTATATCACCGCGCATGGGCAGACCTCATGAAAACAAAATGCACATCACGATATTGTAATTTTCAAGGTGGGTAAAAAGAAAATAACTGACATTATGCTCAAGTTTATCTTGAAATTTCGCAACGATCTTTTTTGCTAATTCGTGCGAATTTTGAATCGGCACGGAGTGTCCTCGTATTTTTTTTTTATATCTATAGTAACGGTGTGCGAATTTGTGCGAACGTTGAATGAGCACGGTGTAGCATCGTCACATGTGATATCTGTAACGATAAGAGGATATCACTTCACAGTGAGTTGGCATCGAAAGTACAATCAACTCGATTTTCAAATTGTGATTCAGTGTCCTTTCTCATGTCCTCGCTATGTTCCAGAATTGTTGTGTATTGCTCCTCAAGGACATAATTTCTCCGACACTAAATCATTTAAGCGGGGAGCGGATGGCCGTGCGGTAAATCGCTCTTCTGTCTACCATTAACAACAGCTATGTCGTAAGTTAGGGTGGGCGGCTGGTCGTGCGGTAATTCGCTCTTCTGTCTACCATTAACAACAGCTATGTCGTAAGTTAGGGTGGGTGGCTGGTCGTGCGGTGTATAAAGCTCGTTTGTCAACCGTTAGAGACCCGTGTTCCAGCCTCATTGAAAACCTTTGGATTCTTTCAGGTTCTGTTGAATGGGTTCCTGCTTTAAGTGTGTGTGTGTGTGTGTGTGTGGGTAGAGTAATGGGAAGTAATGGTGGCTAGGCGTTGTGCTAACCACACAATCCCTCAATGTGTTGTAGTTACAGAAACTGATGAACTCCTACACTTATCTGCCCCGTTAGCCTGTTAGGCTAAAGGAACTACTTTTTTTTTACGTAGTACGACATTTATTTATGCTGAGTAATAATATTATTACGCACTTTTCCCCACATGTCGTCACAACTAACTCTTCAAGTTGGATTGTCTCCTACTTTTGATTTTCATTCGGACAATTTTCAGACAAAAAACTTTTTTGAGGAATATAGACTCAACTCCCTTCAAGTAAAACTAAGGAAACATTGAAATCTAGACTAGGGCTGTACCAGATTGTAATTTTTAGATCCTGCAGGAATCGGAACCGGAAACGGATTTAATATTTGAATCCTGCCGGAATCGGAACAGGAACCGGATTTTACCGAATTAAATAGTAACTCTTCCGAACGAAGTAGTAATTTCTCTTCTAACATAAAAAAGATATAAGAATGAAAAATAGAATAAAAATTTAGTTTTAAGTTCTAGATAGCAAAAAACAGTCTAAACTATTTAGAACTTGAAGACTGACTAAAACCCCTTCCCCAATCTTGAGTTATGACTGTCAAAATAACAGGTTCTTTTTATTATAAAAATTTATTTTCATAAAGCTCTACCTAATTTAACTTGATTTCTATTACAGTCAAACAAAGAAATGGTTAACTTATCTTAGAAAGTATAATAAACATGTTTATTAATAAATGAATTCCAAAAAATAAATATTACTGTGGCACCACCCGATAGATTATTTTTCTTTAGTTTTCCATAGTGACGTCACCAAACCTTGTTATTTCATTCATACTTAAAATCATTATCTATTTCCCATAAAAACGCAAATTAAAATGCATTTCAAATCTAAATCAATATCACTTTAATGTTCAATTAAAAATGTATCTTCAAATTATTTATCTAAATATGCGAGGAATTTTATCCAAATCATGACAAAATCCACTAAACTAAAAAATGTGCAGAAAAATAAATTATTGAACTATTTTTTGAACTGTAAACACCCAAAAATAGATCATTAAACTTTTATAGCTAAATATAGTTTGTAGAAAACACGGAATCAAATGTAGCGGATTTGTAATGTGTATTACTAGACTAAATACGATTAAAATCTCCCTTTTTAATATTTTTTTACTTACATATAGAACTAAAAAGCGATCGATGTTATTGTATTTTTGAAAATGCAGGAAAGAAATTGTGAGGGTATTGACCCTGCTGCTCCACTATTGTGAAGGTTTGTTGAATATTTAAGATACTGATGGTCCTCAACGTGTAAGGCTGCGCAGTGTAAATATCTTATTGTAGCTTGGAGGCGTGTGGTAGCTGTGGCTCTTCTTTCATTCAAATAATGAATAATGCAGGAAGACAGTTATTTGCTGATATAAGTTTATTACGATAATGACACAATAAGATAAAGAGTATAATAAATAAAGTTCACTGCATACATTGTCAATGTGTTGGATCACCACTTAAAAATAAGAATTTAATTATGCTTCCAAAAGTCCATTGGGACTACACTCAAATACTTATATATTATCACAAGACTGTCTAGAATATTTCTACTATGGAGGTGAACTCTCACTCTCAAAAATAACTCACAATATAAATCACAATATAATTCTCAAGCAAAAACTTGGACACGTCTGTCCCATACAAGAGTGAATTCTTAACTGCCTCTTTTCTATCTTGGAAATATAAAAACCCGGATCTCCAGTTGATTAAAAACTGATCCCAATATTTACAAAACAACCATACCTTTATAGAAAGGAAGTTATTGTTTTAATTTTATTGTATAGCGCTAAATATTTCAAAATTATGTTGCGCCAAAACAATTTCTTACAACAAAATTTCAAACATCAAAGAAATCCGGCTTAAATCCGACACATTTTATCGGAACCGGAATCGGAACCGAATGTATTAAAACTGCCGGAATCCGGCTTAACAGGAACCGGAATCGGATTCCGGTACAGCCCTAATCTAGACTGATCTTTCTGCATATCTTGACATTATAAATCAATGTAGGTCTGGAAATCTATGAATAACCTTTAGGACATCACCTGGGGAGGGGTGATAATAACAAACAAACCTTGCATCATCGATTCCTGACCATTTCATTTCCTGGAGATTTATACTCATGACATCTGGGTTGGCCAGGTAACTTCATCAGCCACTTAACCACTCAGACATGTCTGCTTAAAGTTTGTGATGCAATACTTAAGTACGTCATTATTTTAATTTGACAACTTACGAAACGGGGAAAAAAAATAATAACAAAGGACTGACAACTCCCGTAACCGATTGACTCCAGTTTACAGAATGGATTATCGGACGCTATCAGAAAAAAAAATGGATTGTTTGTAAGTCGGCATGATTCAGGAGTTTGGGTCAAGATCAAACGCTTGACGTCACTATGTAAATATTCGGCCTGTTAACCCGTCTCCCCACCCACACACCCCCTCCCCCTTGACAAGATGGCCTGTCTAATCAATACGTCATTTCTGTCCTGCATCAACCCCTTTTCCTCATCGAAATTCTTTTTTATTTCTTCATTCATTTCTTCTTTCTATCACATTCTATCTGTCTCTCTGTTAGATATATCGACTCTCATGCAAGCTGGAGCATTTATTTATTGTATTGTGTAATATCTGGATGTGATCGACGGCAATCGGATCTCACGAACTTCTATGAACCCGACCTCTTTTTTTTTTTCACGCAGTGGGGCGGATCGGTGAGTTGTTTACACGCTCGGCTGTCGACCTGAGAGCCCTGGGTTCGATCCTCGGTGAGAACCAAAGGGATTGTTCCAGGTCCTAAGTGAAAGAGTACCACAAGTAATCCAGCTTTAAAAGGGGTAACTGACTTAAGTAGGGGAAGTAAAGGCGGATGAGCGTTGTGCTAACCACACAATCCCTTCATATGCCGAGGTTATAGAAACAGATGAATTCTACACTTCATCTGCCCCGATGACCCGTTAGGGCTCAGGGGAACATTTTCAATAGTTAGCATTTCTTTTAGACAATCATGATCTGTTGTGTTTGTTAATCATGTGTTGGCTAGTAATGTGTGATATTCACGATATAACAACGAGAATTGACCTGAAACGTTCAGTGTATTAAGTTTGCGTTCTGTCGTTCTTTCAAATGGCAACCAGCAGAGTAGGCCGGATACTGAGGAGAGTGAGTGTGACCGCACAGGGAGGCCGAACTAGGAAGGGGCGCCGAAATACCGCTGTTAAATGTTTGTGCACTTTTTCCAGGTTGTGAGGATGGCACCAAAAATGTAACTCGCACAGGGCGCCATAATAGCTAGCCACGGCTCCAATGACCACCCCACGTTTTGAGACATTTGTCCCGTGCATCTTTAAATATGGAAACATTCAAGTCATCTACATATATAAACCAGACAATAAATAAAACAGCTGATAGACTTGCACGATTGGGATTTCCCGGTAGAATGCAACACATCCAATTCAAACGAGGAACACATCAAAAGCATTTGCGCGGTACGTTGAAAGTGTCCATCTGTCTCAGTTTATTTAAAGCAAAGATATAATAAATAAAAATAATTACCACAATTAAATCCTTTATGTAATAATATTTTATAAAAAAAAAACATGAATAGGTTCCTTTGATTTGTAGATACACGCAGATAAGAAATGATAACACATATTGAAATATGTAAAGAATCGGATATACATGTTTGATATTATTTCAGAACAGAATGTGAATATCAAAGTAATCAGATACATATGACATCAAAAGGAAATATAACAATATGAATGTTTTTGCCTCTCCAATAAGCCCGTATGTTATTTTCGAAATAAATACAAGTTTTATAACAAAGAAATTTTTGGTAGAACTAATTTTGGTTTGAAGTTTAAAAAAACCAAACATTAAAATAAGTGACATGAATGGCACAAATTGCAAGACTTCAATAAAATGCACAAATTGCAAGACTTCAATGAAAGGCACAAATTGCAATACTTCAGTGAAAGGCACAAATTGCAATACTTCAGTGAAAGGCACAAATTGCAAGACTTCAATGAAAGGCACAAATTGCAAGACTTCAATGAAAGGCACAAATTGCAAGACTTCAATGAAAGGCACAAATTGCAAGACTTCAATGAAAGGCACAAATTGCAATACTTCAGTGAAAGGCACAAATTGCAAGACTTCAATGAAAGGCACAAATTGCAAGACTTCAATGAAAGGCACAAATTGCAAGACTTCAATGAAAGGCACAAATTGCAAGACTTCAATGAAAGGCACAAATTGCAAGACTTCAATGAAAGGCACAAATTGCAAGACTTCAATGAAAGGCACAAATTGCAAGACTTCAATGGTGTTATAAGAAAAACATAAAACAATATCTCCCCCCCCCCACATTATATTCTCGATGGTTATTTATAGATTAAACTTTGAACTTTCATAACCTTAATGAGTACCACAATGTGTATGTAACGGCCAAAGCCCTGAAATCGGCCAAATTGCAAACTGGCCGGCCAAATCGAGTCCCCTACCATTGACTTAAAAAATAATGTCACCATTACAATCACTGAGTGTCCAATAATGTAGCACTTACATATGTAATACATAATATAGGATTGTATTAAAAAAAAAGTACTTCCGACAAATGGTGTAATGAAACAAACATGAGTTCTGAAACAACTTCTTCCATGTCAATTGTCACAATATACTTATAGATTAATTCCAACACAATAAGAGAGATTATTAAAATTTAATGTATTCTTTTATTTTACTACCACAACAGTCTCTAAAAATCGCACCCTCTCTTTCTTCCGTTCAACATAACCATTCATTTAGTGCACTGTCTTAGTACCCTGTGACATACCCTCCACCTTGATAGAAACAATGCTAATTGTTTTTTTTTTTTAACGATACCCCAACTTATAAAAAAAGGATAACCAAATACAATCAATAACATCATCAAGAACAAAATAACCCCAGGTACCCAATCCTGATGTGGCCGTGAAACCCAACAAACCACCATCACAACAGTAACACACAGTGAAAACATTAATCTCCCATACACAATGTTAACAACCAAAATGTATTAAATTGAGTGTAAGTATTAATAAAATGCCAAATAATCAAAATAATAGTTCTGGGACATCTTCCCCTTCAATAAACAAATAACTTAAAATGTATCCTATCCAACCGAATGTCCTAATTAGTAATATTCATTACTAACAAAAAGACCAAATAATGGCAATTATGGTAACATGACATCGAATACACATATTATAACGAAAAAAATTACACTAAATTCAAATAACATAACAATAGTTATGTCTACTCAATCACTAGTAAGTGTCTTTAGGGCTGCCGTCGTCTGCCTTCCAAACACATGTGTCCTTGATGCCGGTTCTGTCATCTCTCGGTTGTTTAGATAACGTTTCCACCACCTGGTCTCGGGTAGCACCTCCACAATAACTGTGAAGTCTGGTGGTAGCAACACCCATCGGTTACTCTAGCGTTGAATATCCCACACGTCTCGTAATACATAAGTCCTGAATCATTTGCACTGTCAGCCCTGAGTACCTGCACGGAAGTCTGACCTGCTGCCTCAACGTTCTGCATAGTCTTAACGTCCAACGTTGTCTCAACGTTCTCCTGCGTTTTGTAGTCAACGGAATGTTTCTTGATCTTTACGGTGTCGTCATGATAACAATCTTTATCATCCTTCACCTTCTGTATTTTCTCCACCTTCTGTTGTACTGCCTTACTCTGTCGTATAATCCGTTTGACAGGTCGCCTCAACATTCTGCCTGACCTCACCTGACATTCCACATTCGTCATCTGTATACCCTCTGTCTGATATGACACCTCCATCTGCATGACCTCTGTCTGACATGCCGCCTCCTTCATCTCCCTGACCTCTGTCTGACATGACATCTCCTTCCTATGCCTGACTTCTGTTTGACATGACATCGCCTTCATAATGTCTCGGTTGTTTCCTACTGCATTTCCCTCTTCTCGTTTCTTTTGAGCTCGGGTCACCGCTGCCCCTGCCTGGCTATCAACTGCATGATGTTGTTGCCACAACTGTAAACCAGCTAAAGTGGGTTGTTGCACACCCCTTATGTTCCCTATTATCAAATCAGCGGTTGCATTCTCCAACACACAGGCCTCTAATTCTCCAGAGAAGAATGGGGTCGTAACTTGTATGACGGCAGTTGGGTACGTTTCAACGTTCCCCCCAAAAGTCATACATGATAGGGTCCTTCCCGTTAGTTGCGAGCGGTACACAAAGAAACGTCTTACGCCTGCTGTGGTGCAGCCTGTGTCGCGTAGAACTCTAACCTTCTGATCGCCGACTAGTCCAGGATAAAACTCTAATTTTCCCCGACGACATTTCAGTGACCCTGCATAGTCCATGCGGTGGTCCGGTGGAACGTTCCGACTCGGTTGATATGCTTCTACGACATCCTGTCTCCCTCCGGCACTCACCTCCATACCCACTGCGGCTCGATTAGCAGTCCTACACTGCCGTGCACTATGACCCCATCTACGGCAGTAACTGCATTTAGAATCCTTCTGTTCCAGGTTGCAGCTGGCTCTCATGTGACCAGCCTTCCCACAATTAAAACAGATCACGGTCTCTCGACCACTGGTTGCCATTCTATTCATGGACACACCCGCCACCGTTCTTGCAGCGAAAGATAATTCGGCAACACTTTCAACTCCCATGCTCCTCTCTGGGTGAGCCGTTGCATATTGCTGACAAAGTTCTACTGCCACTGCCAAACTGGTCGGCTTACGTTCTTTGAGAAACGCCACCAGCACAGAATCACATGACTGGTAAATCTTGTCTCGTAGAACAAGATCTCGAAGAGCTGTATAAGTTAGCTCGGCCCCAGATAGATGCACCCACCTGTCAAAATACAACTGTACTTGGTCCATATACTGGTGGAACGTGTCCCCTGGTTGAGGTGTAGCTTCATGGAACTTCCTGCGGTAGCCCTCTTCGGTCAGTCCGAACCTGGTAAGCAAGACTTCGCACATCCTATCATAGTCCTCCAAGTCAGACATGGTGAAGGACATGCATGCTTGAAGGGCCTTTCCTGAGAGTAAATTATATAGAAATTTGCCCCATTCTTTCATTGGCCAACCAGCGCTTTCTGCATGAATTCTGAATCTTTGCAGGTATGCATCCATCAGATTCACCTGTTCATTAAAATTCTGAAGTTTCGGCCTCCACGTGTCTGCATATGTTGCCTTCTGTTCGCTCTTGATATCTTCTCTACCTCCTCGCAGTTTTTCTTTTTCTAGTTCAATTTCCAACATTCTTAATTGCTTCTCTCGCTCCTTCGCTCTTTCATCTCGCGCCATTGCATTTTCAATAAATCCACTTAACTTCTCTCCTTGTAGTTCTAATGAGACCCCTTTTTGACGGTACAATTCAAACAAATCATCTTGAGATTTGGGATCCATGTTAATAACAAAAATACACGTGTGACGTACCTGTGCGACCTTCATACACAGCCCAGTTTGGACGAGCCCCCAGATGTCACAATATACTTATAGATTAATTCCAACACAATAAGAGAGATTATTAAAATTTAATGTATTCTTTCATTTAACTACCACAACAGTCTCTAAATCGCACCTCATCTTTCTTCCGTTCAACATAACCATTCATTTAGTGCACTGTCATAGGAAATACCCTGTGACATCAATAAATATCAAATTAAAAACGGAATGATACCTTGGTAATAAAAATGTGGCGAAACTAAAATGACATTATTTCTGAAGATGCTCGATAAACATTGACCTAGTTATACAAATCAATATATTTATTAGTCACACTGGGTTCGCAAATAGCAGTCATATTTTGGTGATCGGAAAAATGTATATATATATATATATAGTCTCTCTATTGTTGTTTTTCCCTTCATTGTACAGGGGTACTGTTTTATATCACAGGTAGCACTACTTGGTAGAGAGGTACTTTTATATCAGGGGTAGCACTACTTGGTACAGAGATACTTTTATATCAGGGGTAGCACTACTTGGTACGAAGATGTTGTTATATAACGAAGGTAGCACTACGTGGTAAAAAGATAAGTGTAGCAGCATGTAGCTCCTCGGTTTCTGTTTACCCTCTCACCCCCACTCCCACCCACATTAAATACAGGTTGTTGCTTTCTATAGAGGAGGCTTATTGAAGGAGGCATATTGAAGGAGGCATATTGAAGGAGGCATATTGAAGGAGGCATATTGAAGGAGGCATATTGAAGGAGGCATATTGAAGGAGGCAAATTGAAGGAAGCATATTGAAGGAGGCATATTGAAGGAGGCATATTGAAGGAGGCATAATAGATTTGAATGTGTTGTAGTAATAAACCTGTCTGTGATGATCCAATACATGTGTAGACGGGGGAAGGAGATATCAGTTGGAGGGTGGGGTGAATTCAGATAAAGTGATATCGTCTTGAATATAGAGTACGGTGTGGGGGGGGGGGGCTGGGAAGAGGAAAGAATGGAGGGGTCAACTATTTGACCCTGGTCAGTTGCGATGACCATGTGTAAACAACGATGAAAGGAAAGAAATACGTGTGTAAAGAAGAAAATAAAACCTTGGCTCTTTAGTTGACTCTAAGCCTTCCCTGACCGCCCCTGTTACTGTCCACTTCTGTTACTGTCCACTTCTGTTACTGTCCACGTCTGTTACTGTCCACTTCTGTCACTGTCCACTTCTGTTACTGTCTACTTCTGTTATTGTCCACTTCTGTCACTGTCCACTCCTGTCACTGTCCACTTCTGTTACTGTCTACTTCTGTTATTGTCCACTTCTGTCACTGTCCACTCCTGTTACTGTCCACTTCTGTCACTGTCCACTTCTGTTATTGTCCACTTCTGTCACTGTCCATTAATGTTTCTGTCCGATCTTTTTATCTATCTCGCTCTCTTTTTCTTATCTTGATATCGGATGATGTGAAAGTCTCTCTTTATCTCTTCATGTCTGTCTCTCTCGATCTTTCTCTCAAGCACCTCTCTCTCTCTCTCTCCCTCTCTCTCACACACACATACACACCTCTCTCTCTCTCTCTCTATGTCAATATTAATAGAACTCCAACAGTGAATCTATTCCGGTACGTTTGCTGTTCCGTTGAAAAACACCCCCCCCCCCCACATTCAGCTGTCAGTTGTGAATTGTGAGTAAACAGTTGCTAGTTTTGTATTGCGTTTTCTATCTTTATGTGGATATACAACAATGATATCAGTAGAATGGTCAGTAGAATGGTCAGTAGAATGGTCTGTAGAATGGTCAGTAGAATGGTAACTTTTTAAATTTCCATAAGCCCACATTTAATCGATGCCTAATAATCGATAATTTTTTTATTGCTTGTAAATAACAATATACTTAAGCTACTAAGACCGGAAGTGACGACACACGAGATTGACCAGAACCGTATTAAAGGGCATCACATTACCATCAATTAACTGTCAATTGTCAATTTTTACAGAATGTATTTAAAAACAAAAATAACGAAATTAACATTAAAACAAACAAATAAACATTATTTAGTGCCCTAAACACCTTTATGTCTCATTTAGATATCATTGTTATATATACTATTGTCTTTCTCCCGGTGTAATATAACTAAACTGTAACTTCAGTTTGTTACGTATATGGTACATGTAGAATGTGTTTGTAAAGAGTGGGCGATGTTTGAATCAGTCGACTACATAAAGGTTTCAGGGTAGAACTACAGTCATCTCCCCGTCCCCCAGGGTCCACCCATCATTTAAATGGGTGTACCTGACTTTAAGTTGGGAAAGTAAAGGCGGCTGGGCGTTGTGCGAATTACACAAACCCTTTTTATGCCACAGTTACACAGACAGATGACTTCTACACTAACGGCTATCGACGAAAATTGTATTACAATTTTCTTGCCTCTCATAACTCTTCAGAGGCGTATTCAACGTCGGGCTGGGGACTTATTGAGTGAGGAAGGGGAGGGGGGGCTCAGAAAGCCCAAATGAATGCAGATACCCTTTTTTTTTATATCAGTCTTTTTTAGGTGCCGAATATTTTCACTTGCACCTAGGGGCCCAACTGAGTCTAGTCCGCTTCAGTTCCCCTTCATAGATGGTTTATCTTTTTATTTACCAACTTTGTTACATAAATCTCTTCAGCGCCTGGCCGACATATTCCCCCCCACCACACGTGTTTAATTATCATCCCATTTCCCGGTTATTTTCATATCCGACCTCCTGTGCGGCGCAGAAGATAAGCAGACGTCAACAGCTCATTTTATCTATCACCTCCCCCTCCACCCCACCCCACCCCCTCCCCACCACCACCACGCCTTAAACTCACATCTTAATAACGTGCAGATTTGTTCAACCATGTCTGCTTATCTTACCCCAGACACCTGCCACATGAAGACAAAATTACAGACTTTTGAGTACAAGGCAGACAATTTTTTTTTTTTTTACAAGTCTTTCCTTTTATATACGGTAAAACAAAAAGTTGAGTTTTGTTTTTAATTTTTTGTTACCTGCAGGTGTAACCAACGTCTTGACTATAGAGTGAGCAGAATGGATCAACAGTCTAAAAGTTCACTCCTCTCCCCCCTCACACACACACACGCACACACACACATAACAAACTTCACTGAACATCTTTGTCTCTTTATCTTTATGGCAACTCGCGGCTTGAAGTCCAGAAAATGGAACTGCTACAATTAAGCGCTGCATGCGCCTGACATGTACCCTCATTTGACCTTGGCAAGACCTTGACATTGAGCCTGCACGCGGGCCGTTTCGCCCTAACATGACATTTTCATGACAATGACACTGAGCCTGCACCGATACCGATAATGATGTTTACCCTGGAATGACCTCTACACGACCTTGACACTTTGCCTGCACTGCTCCTTTGACTTTTTGGTTCTTACTTTAAGGATGGCGAGTCTTTATTTCCACCATGTTTGGAATACAAAAATATCAAGGTGGATAGAGATTATTACCTCGTCACATGACGTAAAATGTGGCTACTTGTTAGTACCAGCCAAGAAGAGAAAAAAAAAATAATCTCGAAACAAAAATAATACTTGTCTTGCTATAGACAATCAAAGAGCAGACATCTTAAAAGCGATTAAAACCTCTTGCATACAGTCTAGCGTCAAGACTAGCAAGTCACTGACTGACTTATCCATTTGATAGACACGCAACAGTCTCCATTTCTAGAGCAAACTCTCTGTCTTAATTTTCTTTATTTCTTTTTAAAGTTTCCAATTTAAACCCAAACGACACTGAGTCTCAGTTTTTAACTCGTCCATCGTCCAGTTGATTTTCTGGGTGACTTTAAACACATTAACTTAAACACTTAACACCAGTCCTCCCCTCCCGGGACTACAAAGTCATACCAATAGTCACAGGATTGATCTGATTGTTTTAAGACAGTGATTGTCTTTAAGCCCTCGGATACAGCCCCACAGGTCTCACGGTATTTCAAGTCTCTCCAACGAGATCTGGGAGATCAACTCCGACACTAAACTTGCTTTGTTCGTTTTCAATTTGTTTTCTTTGTCTGTTCTTTGTCTGTTCTTGGTCTGTAGTTAGTCTCCAGTTAGTCTGTAGTTTGTGGTTTGTCTGTCGTTTGTCTGTTGTTTGTCTGTAGTTTTTCTGTTGCTAGCCTGCAGTTAGTATGCAGTGTGTCTGTTGTGTGTCTGTTGTTTGTCTGTTCTTTGTCTGTTGTTAGTCTGTTGTTGTTGTTTTCACTGAGCTAATTAACACATTGTATATCTCAAAGCCCTGCCTGGGGACCCATTCAACTGACTACACGGCCACCGACAGCTTATTTTGAGACCCTTTGCGATTTGGGGCCCCTTCACTTAAATTGACAAGTTATTTCACGGGAGGTGATTTAAATGGGCCCCCCTCTCTGTAAATCAATGACCACCGATAAGTATACAAGTTGCGCCCCCCCCCCCGGTGTTGCTAGACCTTCCCTCACCCCTCCCTAGCGGCGGGCGTGTGAAGACCTTTTTTTTGTCTACGGCCCTGGTTTAAAAAGGGTGCATTGGCTTCACAACAACAACAACAACAACAAAAAGATCCGGTAGGCGAGTCCAGGAAGCGTCGCTGCCTAGCAACTACTGTCAACAATAGAGACGACGATTTCGCCCAGAAATCGTTCAATACGGCAAGTGCTTTTCAGTGTACAAATGCGCAGCGTGAGTTGCAATGAATGTAATCTTTGGGGCGAAATAATATTTTTTTAATAGGGTATTTAAATGGTTTTCGTATGTCTCTTAACTTAGTCATATGAAAAATTAAACAATAACCAAACAGTAATCATCTAATAAAATAACAGCGATTTGGGTTCTGCGTTAAATCGAAAGTAAAGAATCAATACAACAGTATTCCCAGTTTAAATACAATCATGAAAAAAATCGGATCTGCCCGAAACCAAAAAATAGCACAGCCTACGATCAATCCTAAGGTGATGTAACTCTATGCAAAGGTTTTGAGGGTACAGTAAAGCTGGTATTTTTATAATAATCCATACATCGCTCGTTTTATGTCATAGGCAGATGTTGGAATTATTTACAAAGTAATATTGACCCCTAGCTTTGGGAAATGTCATGACGACTGACCTGTTTTGTGTTTCTTTCTTTTTCGACATTAAACTTAGCCCCACCCTCTCCCCTCCCCCCTCCCCCCGCCTCGCCACTCTCGGTAAATCTCGGTAAATCTCGGTAAATCTCGGTTTGTCTCATAATTCATGGATTTACACCGCACAGTTAAATATAGTAAGATAACTTAAATCGTAAAACTAAAAAAAAAAAATAAAAATACAACCTCTGTGCACTCACTCTGGTTTAGTGCAAAATATTCACAGTACGTGCAAACATGTGTGACGTAAACAAACAAACAAACAAACAAACAAACTAGCACATACAAACATGTACTAACACTTATACAAAGGAGTATGTCAATTGCCTCGTTCAGTCGCGTCAAACATTTTATAATTCTGTTCCGAGACATTAGTTTTTTGTTGCGTAACACAGATTGTAACAGACTAGGATTATCGATCGCTTTGGCCTTGAGATACCCCCCCTTCCTACCCCCTCCACCCGTCCACCTTCTGGCCCAGCCCGGTTTCTAATGACGTGTCATGTGTATAAAATTAAATTAATTTTAAATGTTCTATCTATAAATAAATGGGGGGGGGGGGATTTGTATGAGAAAAAAAAGGGACTAGTATTCAACAATGTTATCATCCACATCAATGATACATCATGAGATATCACCTAGATATTGATACATCATGAGATATCACCTAGACATTGATACATCATGAGATATCACCTAGACATTGATACATCATGAGATATCACCTAGACATTCATACATCATGAGATATCTCCTACACATTGATACATCATGAGATATCACCTACACATTGATACATCATGAGATATCACCTAGACATTGTTACATCATGCGGATATCACCTATAGACATTGATACATCGATATCTCCACTACATTAAGTATCTGCGAGGATATCACCTACACATTGTTATGTGAGATATCACCTAGACGATGATACATCGCTGAGATATCACCTAGACATTGATACATCCATGAGATATCATCTAGACATTGATACATCATGAGATATCACCTACACATTGATACATCATGAGATATTTCCTACACGTACATCATATGGGAGGATATCACTATTTCTAGGTATGATACATCATGAGATATCACCTAGACATTGATACATCATGAGATATCACCTAGACATTGGTACATCATGAGATATCTCCTACAGACATTGATACATCATGAGATATCACCTAGACATTGATACATCATGGAGATATCTCCTAGACATTGATACATCGCCATGAGATATCACCTAGACATTGATACATCATGAGATATCACCTAGACATTGATACATCATGAGATCTCACCTAGGTATCATTGATACATCATGAGATATCTCCTACACATTGATACATCATGAGATATCACCTACACATTGATACATCATGAGATATCACCTAGACATTGATACATCATGAGATATCACCTATTACATTGATACATCATGAGATATCACCTAGACATTGATACATCATGAGATATCACCTACACATGGCCCATTCATCATGAGATATCACCTAGACGTGACATCATGAGATATCACCTAGACATTACATCATGTCACCTAGACATTATTCACATCATGAGATATCTCCTACACATTGATACATCTGAGATATCACCTACACATTGATACATCATGAGGATATCACCTGAACATTGATACATCATGAATATCACCTAGACATATCACTTAAGATCACCCTAGAACTGATACATCATGAGATATCACCTAGACATTGATACATCATGAGGATATCACCTAGACATTGATACATCATGAGATATCACCTACACATTGATACATCATGAGATATCACCTACACATTGATACATCATGAGATATCACCTACACATTGATACATCATGAGATGTCACCTGGACATTGATACATCATGAGATATCACCTAGAACATTGATACATCACGGAATGAAATCTCACCTAGACATTGATACATAACGGAATGAAATATCACCTCGACATGGATACGGTCCTGACAAAACTTTTAAAAATACTAAAACAATAAAAACATAAATACTAATAAACTTCTCGGAATCGGAAACCCTTGAACTGTCCAGACGATAGGACTTTACCGACAACTTACCGCATTTCTCACTGTGCATGCCAAGCTAATACGTGTTTTTTAATCAATGATGGTTTAATTGTTGTTTTAGTCCCAGGTCATATTTTAGTATCAGTTTTTTATTTCATTTTTTTTTTGTAATAATTTCAGTTTTCGTCTAGTTTTAGTCTTGCTGCTAATTTTAGTTTTAGTTTTTAGTTCTCGTTGACGAAAACTCAACATTTTCGTCAACGAAGGTTTTGGTTTTCGTCAACGAAGGATTTGGATTTTCGTCAGCGAAGGTTTTAGTTTTAGTTTTCGTCAACGAAAGCAACACTTGCTATGATGATTTCTTCTTCTGCGCATGCTACTTAGATACGTGTTTGTATAAAAGACGAGGATTCTAAATATACAAGGAAGCTTGTCGGTTCATCCATAATACAGCTCAATAAAAACACTGAGTGTGGACGAATAAACATTGGGATATTATGCAAAAATCACAGATTTATATGATAATCAACACCAAGCACATGTTACAACATTGCTGCTTACTAACTTGTGAATGAGAATCCAGTTGTAACATGTATGCGTTGGGGGTGTCATGCAAGAGAAACGAATGTTGTTTCTACGTGTGTTTGTATTTATTATTAGAATAATCAAAACCTCTGGGATGGAGATTCGCTGTGTTGTTTTTTACGTCAGGGGAGAGAATAACCTTTAAAAGTCAATCTGTAGTGAACCTAGATAGAGTTTCGGCCCCTTTGTATGTCACCTCGAAGATACATATCATTGGTGACGAGGTGTGACGAATGAAAGCGAGAATTCTAAGAAAACCAATCGGAGTGTTTTCTATTCCTGGGTGAAAGTTTTCTCCACAAGTCCATCCTGATCAAACCGAGGCCGGACACAAACTGGGGGAAATGTGGGGCGTTAGGCTTGTCACCTCGGCAGATCTCCCGTGGTGCCTCCATGGCCACTGAACTCTCGGCAAAGGCGGTGGATGAGAGAATAGCACTGTGACAACTGCCCCTTCAGTCGTTTGTAGCAGTGGTCCCCAACCTTTTTTCTCGCCATGTGCCCGTCAACGATTATTAATTTCACTGTGGTCCGATGGTTGGGGGGAGGAGGCGTTATTTATAGTCCATGGAAAGTCGCACTAACCCGAGAAAAAATAACACCAAAGTAATTAAAAAAGAAATAGTATACATTTTCTTGGACGGTCCAGTATCATTTATCCACGGACCGCTGTCTGTCTACGGCCCGCTGTCTATCTGCGGCCCGGTGGTTGGGGACCACTGGTTTTATGGGATCTGACGAGATAAACATATCTTCATTAATTAAACAAACAATTAAATTAACACATTTGGTCAAAACAAGACTAATGAAGTCTACTACCAGACACTACCAGTAATTACAAAAGTCTTGACCTAATTATGAATGCAGTCCAAGAATCCGTTTGGTACTGAGAGTACCAATGAAGTCATCAAAGTTTTGAAATTGAACTCCATTTATTGTACCAATGTTTATTTTATTGCTTCCTGTAAAATCAGAATGATCAGTCCAATTCAAAAAGAAACCGCCGATCAATGGCCATTTGGTCTAACGACTTGTGTCCACCTCCCAAATTCCACCTCCTGTCATTGACCAGGAAACTCAATTCTCCACATGTCCGGCGGCATTAAGTGTGGCTTAGACTTGCGAGACGCTCTGTGTGTACATTGGTAGCCAGTGGTCAGTCCGGCTGACCGCTGGCTTAAATAGCAGGGAGACTTGTCTGGTCACATGACATAATTAGGTTTAAGGTGAGCAAGGGAAACAAGACAACTGTGAAGACATAATTTAAAAGACAAGAGTCATGTACAGGTCTACAGTACTACATTAAACTAAAATATTCTTATATTTGATCAAGGATGTCACGAAATAACTGGGTGATAACCGTGGGATAGAATAGTAACAATACACCAGTGGAGATGGAGATACAGGTTTTTAAACATGGAAGGATAAATGGATTGAATAATGGATGAATGAGAAAGACAGGATAGATGGTTTGGGGATGGTGGATGGATGAATGAAGGAATGGAGTGCTGGATAGAGTATAAAATGGATGTATGATTAATAGAAAATATTGATGGATGATGGACAGAGAAGAATGATAGATGATATAAGGAGAGTGATGGATGGCTTTCTGGTTAGGTGGATGTCTGATACGTTGGGTGGATGGGCTGGTTCGGTTGGGTGGATGGCTGGTTTGTTGGGTGGATGGCTGGTTCGTTGGGTGGATGGCTGGTTCGTTGGGTGGATGGCTGGTTCGTTGGTGGGTGGATGGCTGGTTCGTTGGGTGGATGGCTGGATGGATGGCTGGTACGTTGGGTGGATGGCTGGCTGATTGGGTGGATGGCTGGTTGGGTGGATGGCTGGTTCGTTGGTTGGATGGCTGGTAGTTTGTTGTATGGCTGGTACGTTGGGTGGATGGCTGAGGTTGGTTGGATGGCTGGTTGGGTGGATGGCTGGTTCGTTGGGTGGATGTGGCTGGTACGTTGGGTGGATGGCTGGTTGGTTGGATGGCTGGTTTGTTGGGTGGATGGCTGGTTCGTTGGGTGGATGGCTGGTTGGGTGGATGGCTGGTGGAAGTGGATGGCTGGCTGATTGGGTGGATGGCTGGTTGAGTGGATGGTTCTGGTTCGTTGGTTGGATGGCTGGTTCGTTGGTTGAGTGGCTGGTTTGTTGGGTGGATGGCTGTGGCGTTGGGTGGATGGCTGGTTGGGTGGATGATTTATGAAAATATCGATGTATTGGTAGATAAGCGGATGAACGAAAAAGAAATATGATTGAATAGTTGTTGAGTTGGTTGATGGATGGATTGTTGGATTGATGGATGGATTAAGTTGTTGGATTGATTGATGGATGGATGGATTGTTGGATTGTTGGATTAAATGGATTGTTGAGTTGATGGATGAATGGATTGTTGGATTGATTGAATGGATTGTTGGATTGATGGATGGATTGTTGGATTGATGGATGAATGGATTGGATTGAATGAATGGATTGTTGGATTGATGGATGGATTGTTGAGTTGATGGATGAATGGATTGTTGGATTGATGGATGAATTGTTGGATTGATGGATGGATGAAAGACAGATTAGATTGCCGCTGTGTGTGTTAATTTTTTACGGAAGCGAAACTTGCAATGCGTTCACTTTATAATCACACAGAAGCACACACACAAACACACACAAACACACACAAACAACCACCCACACAAACGAAAACAAAAAAACGATTTATTCTATTCAACCATTACTCTATCTCACTCTATCTCACTTCCCTAAACCACTATGTTGGTGCATGTTTTGTCCCTCACGTGATTCTCCCATGTGTCTCACTTTAAGAGGTTTTTTCCCCCTTTTTAAGTTTAAGTACTCGCATTAGGTCTAATGGTTTACTGCTGCATTACTACCATTCAAATCCGGTTAATTGTTAGATGGTACGGATGAGGGGTGAGGGGAAGAGTGGAAGTTGCAGCTTGAGTAAATACAACGTTTGTTCACGGATACTTACACCAACTTTTTTTTTGTTTTTATTAAAAAGTCTACTTTCCTAAACATTGACGATACTATAAATGTAGCGATACCAACACAACGACGATACTATTAATGTAGCGATACCAACACATGTTTCCGGTATATCAATATGATGACATTCCAACAATATCTAAACATACAACCTGAGACATTCCTGTATCTTTTGTGGGCCCCAGGTAAAGTTACATTTGTGGCCCTATTCAAAAGGTACAATTGTGGCCCCTATTCAAGGAGTATTTTGATTGTGGCCCCTATTCAAATGTACAGTTGTGGCCCTATTCAAAGGTACAGTTGGCCCCCTGCTCAAACCTTTGATTTATTTATTCAAGGTACAGTTGTGGCCCCTACTCAAATGTACAGTTGTGGCCCCTATTCAAAGGTACAGTTGGCCCCTATTCAAAGGTACAGTTGTGGCCCCTACTCAAATGTACAGTTGTGGCCCCTATTCCCAAGGTACAGTTGTGGGCTCCACGCTAAAGGTAAATTTAAGTGTTCCAGGCAAAGTAAATCTGGTGGCACACGGGACTAAAGGCCGTCGTTGACACCAGGTGCATGTTTAGAACCCTAATTTGACGAGTGGGGCCTTCTAGCCCCGAGTACTTTTATGGGGACCAATGAAAGTGCTCCTTGTGTCAACCTGGCTGCTTGCAATGTTGGTCTGCCAGCAACTCGCACAGAGAATTTCTTTCAAAACCAGCCAACAGATGACGATTCAGTAAATGTACCTTCTAAAGAAACAAAAACTTACAATTTTAATTAATGAATACGTTTTGGCCAAATGAAAGTCCCCAGCCCAAAAGGGAGCGGCCAAAATAGCTGTGGGGGGGAGAGGCTTTGCCTATACATAAGATCTGCATAGAACTTTTTTGACTTTTTATTAGGGTCTCGAGAAATTTTTAGAGCAAATCTGCACTCGTTCGAACTCTTCATCTAAAACTAAATAATACAGTAATACGACTAAACCGTAATGGTAAGCTCTGTAACAGATATTTGAACTTTTGGACGATTGGGTAATTGTTCGCATTGTCTACCGCTCTGGCGACCTATTCGTCCCCGTTTCAACTGCAATGCAATATTTTTATTTTTATTTTAAAAAATGCTCTGATTTATGGCCATTCCGGTTGAAGTATTCTTGGCGAAAAGAAAGATTATGTCCCTTTTAGATCTTACATCTTGAGTGGTTATGGACTCTCGTGGGAACCGTTTCTCTCCCCCCCGCCCTTCCCCTCTTTTTTATCGAACCCTTGTATCAGACTAGACTTGATTTTAAATCGAGCTGGCAACATTCTTGTCCAGTGGTGGACAGTTCAATATGCCGAGCGGTCAGTTCTTCTAATGAGGGTCACTTGTAAATGAATACTTGTGGGTGAGCCAGGCAGATAGCCTTTCTTTCTACCTTTCCTTTTTATATCTTTCGTTTTTCTTTCTCTCTTTCTTTTTTCTGTCTTTCTATTGTCCATTTCTCTCTTTTTTTGTCATGTCTTTCTTTATTTTCGTTGTTTTTTCTTCCTTTATTGTGTCTTTTTTTTTCTGTCTTTCAATGTTGTATGTTTCTTGTCTACCTTTTTCTTCTTTTTATTCTTTTTTGGCTATTTTCTCTCTCTCTCTTTCTTATTTCCATCTCTTTCATTCTTTGTTACGTCTATCATTATTTCTTTTTTTCCTCCCTCCTTCCTTCCTTACATTCTTTCAGAATTTCTATTTATTCTGTCTATCTTTATACAATACCGCCCCCCCCCACATTCTATCTATCTTTTTTGCAGGCATTTTTGTTTTTCTCTCCATCCCCCAACACTTTCCCCTTTCTCTCTTTCTTTCGTTTCTTCCATGCCGATAGATTTCAGAGCTGAAGAGATTCAAATGGACAACAGAACATATAAGCGAAGATCAATAAACATGGGGTGGGGGGGGCAGACGTAAGGCGCGCGGGCTGCGGTGCACATCAGCTGCTAGTAAGAAAAATTCTTTGAACGACGTCTCACCTTGCGCTTCCCCCCTCTTCTAACGACCCCCCCAGTGCCAAACCTAAGGATTTGGGGGTCTGGCTTGGCCTCTTGGGGCCGCCTGCATTTTAACATTCGACACCAGAAGATAAGTTAATGTGCTTAATATTTAATGTAAAAAACAATTTTGGGCCCCCCAAGCGGGGTCCCGGTGTGACTTTCCAGAATTTGGACCCCTCTCCACCACCCTAGGTACGCCTCTGGACCCCTACCTCCGCACACACACACACCCTACCCCGCCAGTATCCAACCATAGAGTGGTGTTAGAACAAGTTAATAAAGATGTCGTCTGCTAGTACACATTAGTTTCTAATTGCCTTCAAGTTTGAAAAGTGGGCATTGCCAAAAAAAAATACTGTTGGAATCAAATTTCACACATAAAACATAAAATGTCAAATAAAATAACGAGCTAATACCAAAAAAAATTTATGAAATATATAAAACATAAGATTTCGTCTTGCACTGACACGTATATCTGTAACCATAAA
>JAGDYQ010000145.1:1055509-1068009 GCA_021962125.1 Bulinus truncatus | reverse complement strand
TCCCTGTTATTTTAGCCAAGGGCCCAGTTATTTTAGCCAGGGGGGCCAGTTATTTTAGCCAGGGGGCCCAATTTATTTCACCCCTGAGTCCCTGTTATTTTGACGGGGGCCCAGTTATTTTAAGCCAGGGGCCCAGTTATTTTAGCCAAAGGGGTCCAGTTATTTTTACCTGGGAACCCATGCAGTTATTTTCACCTGGGGCCCAAGATTATTTTCACCTGGGGCCAAGTTATTTTAGCCAGGGGGCCCAATTTATTTTCACCGAGAGTCCCTGTTAGCAGCTTTTAAGCTACCTGGGGTCACAGTTATTTTAGCCTAGGGGCCCAGATGTGTGTTTCAATATCTTTTTTTTCTTTTAAATTGTGAAGCTCTGCAAAATATTGTGATTTTGGAGGAGGAAGAACTCATGGCTATGGGCCAGGTGCTGCCATTCCAAGCAATAACGGCTCTTGTTGTAGTCCCAACGAGACCGTATGTGACATCTCCACAAACATTATTTGAAACCCAAGACGAGGCAGACTGTTCAATGGGGGGCTTAATCACTCCCATATGCCCCATAACAATCGGGTCACTTCGCTAATGGCGTTATTAGAGCGGATATTTCCGGAAATTTATCTGGTCATGTCTGAACATTATTTGACTTTTTTTATTTTATGGAAACCTTTTCTTTAAAAACGATTCTATTAGACAAATATTTTTTTATATATATGTTGGGTCAATGAAGCCAAAAGCTATTGTCAAAAGTGGGTCAGTGAAGCCAAAACTATTGTCGGAGTGGGTCGTGAAGCCAAAACCATTGTCAAAGTGGGTCGTGAAGCCAAAACTATTGTCGAAGTGGGTCATGAAGCCAAAATAATGACCAAGTAGGTCATGAAGACAAAAATATGTCAAAGTGGGTCATGAAGCCCAAGCTATTGTAAAAAAGTGGTCGTGAAGGCAAAACTATTGTCGAAGTGGGTCCTGAAGCCAAAACTATTGTCGAAGTGGGCCGCTGACCAAAGCCTGTGTCGAAGCGGGTCATGAAGCCAAAATATTGTCGAAGTGGGTCAGCAAACCAAACTATTTTTCAAAGTGGGTCATGAAGCCAAAACTGTTATCTGAAGTGGGTCATGAAGCCAAAACTATTGTCGAAGCGGGTCATGAAGCCAGAACTATTGTCGAAGTGGGTCATGAGAGCCAAAACTATTGTCGAAAGTGGGTCAGGAAGCCAGAACTATTGTCGAAGCGGATTATGAAGCCAGAACTATTGTCGAAGTGGGTCATGAAGCCAAAACTATTATCGAAGTGGGTCATGAAGCCAGAACTATTGTCGAAGTGGGTCATGAAGCCAAAAACTATTCTCAAACTTGGTCTCCAAGAGAAAACGTTTCAGAACCACATGGTCTACACAGTTTGGTTACAATTGCGGGCCCTGGTTGTCATAGTTTATTTTTTTTCCTCAATATTTTTCTGGTGATGTGTGTGCAGGCCCCCTAGCAGGCCCCCACCCCTGCGTTTTGTTTGGCCCTTCTCTGCTTGTTTGCTCTACATGGTAACATTTATTTCCTGCCCCTCCCTGCTATTGTCCTGGCCCAACTGTAAAATTTTAACGCTACGGGGCTGGGCGTGTGTGTTTGGGGGGGGCGGGAGGATATGACAGCGTGTCTCAGCCTTTTATGCGAGTGTACCCCCACGGGGTTAGGAAATTATTTCCAAATGACGGCCGTTCACGGAAAAATGTACTTATTTTCATAATGTGTGGATTCTAGCAGAATGGCGTAGTCATATCAACAGGTAGTTTTTTTTTTTTGTTCTTTTTTTTCATCCTTCGTAAATATCACGTTCGATAACTTCCGTTTTTACCACCATATTATCATTACCAATCCACTTTGTTATTACAATAACTAAAAAAAAAATACAAATAAATGAACTATACAAAAAGTACACAACTAATTGGACAGTGAGTTTGATTCATCTAGGTACTTTATTATAGTAAAATGGGCATCTTTCGCTGTTTTATAACCAAGCAAAAGTTATCTTTTTGATTCATGGACCAAAAGAACTCATTAAAGTGGATCTTTTGTGTGTTTTTTAAACTCTTCATAATGTTCAGGTTACTGCTTCATCAAAGTTTGGTCTTCAATAATTTCCTGGAGTTATCTTTTTCTTTGCCAAAGTTTTCAAGTCCTACAAGAATACATAAAAACATGATCTTAGCAATGTAATGATGACGTGTTCTATTTCCTCCTCGTCTGTCTGGTGTATGGGATCATTGTCTATGATGGGTTGGGTTGGAGAAGGGTGGGGTTGATAATATCGGTGATGATGACAGCAGAAGAGGTACTGTTGATGATTGGCTGAATGATGTTGAGTCACTATTGTACACTGCCTGCACAGCTATATACTTCTAAATACTGAATATACAGTGAAATATACTGCTAAATGTTGCACTATACACCAGTAAAATAGTTTATACTGCTATTAACTGTTGGTATACTGCTATTAAATTAACTGTTGTTGTATTCTGTTATTAAGTGTATGCGATTAATCTCAAACGGTTTGATCAAGGGTTGGTGTGGCATACATTTGCATCATGCATTATCTAATAGTGAACATTATAAAAACATTGGAACCACTGGCAAGATTTCGGGTTGGGCCCCTCCCCTTCTTTAGCGACGGCCCTGTAACCTTCTCGTCAAAAGACCCAACACTTTCTATAAACATCTGTACAGAGTGACACAGCAAAAACCGAACTCAAATAAATAAATTTTGCTTAAAGATGTCATTAAAGCAAAGGGACAACTGACCTCTAGTGGAGGTCATCCTAATAACACCATCTCTCCTTTATTCCCCCTAACCCCCCTCCACCCCACCCCACATTTAACATGTGGTCTGAAAGCATATTTTTACTGGCCCACTTGACAGTGTTAAGTATGCCACACCAATGATCCTTTCTGTGAAATTAGTATCGACTGTGTCAATAATTGAGTGGCTCAGACCTAAGGGGTCCCTAAGGAGTTGGCAGGAGCGTCATGTGACACAGCAGGAGCTGGAAGGCATCGTTTTCATGTATGCACGTTTCACTTCAGTTTGTGGGCTGGCGTATTGAATACTAAGTATCGATATCTGTCACAATTGGCCAGACATGTTGGGTGAAGCCAATTATCGAAATTGTTTTGAATGTTGGTTACTATTATCGAAACTCGATCATAAAGGATTTAAGTATTTTCGAAAAAGTGAGTTGTAGGTTTAACGTATCAATTTTGCCCAGTGATCGTGAAATATGAGTAATCAATACAGTATTTCATCAGTGTTATTTGTCTTAATCATCTATATTATTTGATAATGTAGTTGTCTGTGGTCTGTTCCTTCAGTTGTCTGTGGTCTGTTCCTTCAGTTGTCTGTGAACCTTGTTCCTTCAGTTGTCTGTGGTCCTGTTCTTTAGAGCTGTCTGTGGTCTGTTCCTTCAGTTGTCTGTGGTCTGTTCCTTCAATTGTTTATGGTCTGTTACTTTAGTTGTTTATGGTCTGTTCCTTCAGTTGTTTATGTAATTTTTTTGATGAAACTTTCTAGTCCATTCATTTAAGATACTGCGTGTTTAATAGCATAGCAATATCTCTCCATCCACTATCTTCGTTTCTGTTAAGTATCCATCTATCTGCATCCACTATCTGTGCATCTATCTATCCACTATCTGTGCATCTATCTATCCATCCACTATCTGAAATCTATCTATCCATCCATTATCTTAATATCTAAATAACTATCCATCCACTGTCTCCGTATATATTATCCCATCCTCCATAATGCACTTTTAATACCAAAACAACATGGGAAGCAGAATAAATGAAAATGAATGACTATTACTATTACTATTATTATTACATTTAAGAAATGAAAAGAAAAGTTGGGTAGATTTGAAATTAGATTAGTCGATTTTGAGTTACGATAAATAGGAAAACAATAATTACACCTTGTCTAAGATTATGTTTAATAGCGGCGAGATGTGGCTTTGTGTATTAGTAAGAACAGTAACTCTATTCTCTATGTTGACTGTAAAGTAAGAAAATGGATTGTCTGTCTTGACGTTTCTCATTACGTTACCCAAAATAGAATAAAGAAGTACTCGAAAACAGAAATTGTCAGAACTAAACGAAGAACTATAAAGCGAACTACCGTATGTACTATAACATATAACATGTCATCTTCAACAGTAAAGACATTATAAATACATAGCTCAAAAGTAGTGCGCTATTAAAACAATGACCCAAAAAATAATTTATTGATTGAAACAAAGAACAACAAAAGGAATAATTTGAATTCAAGCTACGTCCAAAATTAAGCTACATCAGTAGAATCACGTTTATGTATGTCGTCGGTAGATATCCGGCCTGGTGGAGAGAGACTACTACCGAAGCCGGATAGTTCAAATAAACATTCCCAGAATCGTGGATTTAGCTGTGAGTGAATCGTGGATTTAGCTGTGAGTGAATCGTGGATTTAGCTGTGAGTGAATCGTGGATCTAGTTGTGAGTGAATCGTGGATTAAGTTGTGAGTGTGATCAGTATGGACTTAGCTGTGAGTGAATCGTGGATTTAGTTATGAGTGAACCGTGGATCTAGTTGTGAGTGTATCGTGGATTGGTGTGGAATGTATCGTGGATTTAGTTGTGAGTGAATCGTGGATTTAGTTGATAGTGAATCGTGGATTTGGTTGTGAACCAAGATCGTGGATTTAGTTGTGGTGAATCGTGGATCTAGTTGTGAGTGAATCGTGGATTTAGTTGTCAGTGAATCGTGGATTTAGTTGTGAGTGAATCGAGGATTAGTTGTGGTGAATCGTGGATTTAGTTGTCAGTGAATCGTGGATTTAGTTGTCCAGTGAATCGTGGATTTAGTTATGAGTGAATATTTTGAATTGTGTGCGCTGAATAATTTGGACAGAGGCCGTTTTTAGCTTTTGGAGGTTGTGGACGAAGGTAAATAAGGGAGTGTGGGGGTGGGGTAGGGAAAGTTACTTGAGGGTGTGGGGTGGGGGGGGCTAGGCAAAAGGTACACTAGTTACTAAGTTGACCGCTTGCAAACTTCGTGCAACAGGGCTCCCTGTAACCTTTTACCCCGACTATTTTAAAAAATCATTCTCCGTAAGCAGCCAAAATGACAGTTTCAACAAGTGATCCTCTCAACAATTTGGCCCCCTCTGGAATTTGTGACCGCCTGGATTTACTCAATAGGTGGCCCGCTCAACATTTGGCAGCGGTATAGTTTTCCTTTCAATAAAGACGGCTCGTAGACCGGATAATCACTATCCAGCTGTAGCCGGCGCTCTGCCCATTTTTTACTACCCAAAACTAGGTCGACCTGACTGCTGTTTTGTTCTAAACCTCATTCGAAATGGGGGGGGAAGGGGGAGAGAAATAGAGTCACTTAAAATTAACGAGGCGTAGCGAGTGAGAGCCAATAAGTTGGTATGAATGCATGGATGAGCGTTTGAAAAAAAAATTCACACAGACATTGAAACGAAACAAAAGCAACAACAACAACGAAAAAATGTCACAGACTGGAGCAGAGCCAGGAAATGAGCCACATGACTGAAGGAATTATGTACACAAAGATGCGGAATGGTTGTTTTTTTAACAGACGTTGGCCATTTGAGAATCGATTTCGAAGAAGGTTGGGCGATAACAAATGGTGGCGGAATACTGAGATAGCTTAAGAAAAGGGCTCCTTTTATCATTGGCTCTTATTATCATATGTTAGTATTATCATTGGCTCTTATTATCAATGGCTCTTATTATCATTGGCTCTTATTATCAATGGCTCTTGTATTATCATTGGCTCTTATTATCATTGGCTCTTATTATCATTGGCTCTTATTATCAATGGCTCTCTTATTATCAATGGCTCTCTTATTATCAATGACTCTTATTATCAATGGCTCTCTTATTATCAATGGCTCTTGGTATCATTGGCTCTTATTATAATTGGCTCTTATTATCAATGGCTCTTATTATCAATGGCTCTTATTATCAATAGCTCTCTTATTATCAATGGCTCTTATTATCAATGGCTCTCATTATCAATGACTCTCTTATTATCAATAGCTCTAAATACCTCAATAGCTCCCTATATTATCAATGGCTCTCTTATTATAAATGGCTCTTATTATCATTGAAATTGACCCATTCATTAAGATTATATTCTTCTTTTATTTAATTAAATCGGGCATGCCGGGGGGGGGAGAGGGAGAGAGAGTTCAATTATGGTTAAAAGTCAAATTACAGGAAACAAAATAAAATGCTGTAGTTGAATCCAAGAAAAGGGCCCCTACACAGTCTTATCGAAGAAATATATCTATTGATAGACCAAGGACCGCAGCCAGGAAAATCTAGGGCTCCCTGACAAAGCTCTGACTTCTGGGCCCCCATGTCCCTAGCTTTGTTATCTGCAAGACATTTTAAAATATTGGTTTTTAACAAGGTAACTTTAAATCAAGCAAAAACAAAGTATGTAATACATTTTTATTATATCAGGGCCCTCCAGAATCAGGGCCCGAAGGTGTACCTGTCGTATCCCACAGGGGGGCCCTCCGCGAATCAGGGTCCCGAAAGGTGTACCTGTCGTATCCTACGGGGCCCTCCAGAATCAGGGCCCCGAAAGAGTGGAAGCCTGTCGTATCCCACAGGGGCCCTCCAGAATCAGGGTCCCGAAAGGTGTACCTGTCGTATCCTACGGGGGCCCTCCAGAATCAGGGTCCCGAAGGTGTACCCTGTCAAACCTACGGGGGCCCTCCAGAATCAGGGTCCCGAAGGTGTACCTATCGTATCCCACAGGGGCCCTCCAGAATCAGGGTCCCGAAGGTGTACCTGTCGTATCCTACGGGGGCCCTCGAGAATCAGGGCCCCGAAAGGTGAACCTGTCGTATCCCAGGGCCCTCCAGAATCAGGGTCCCGAAGGTGTACCTGTCGTATCCTACGGGGGCCCTCCAGAATCAGGGTCCCGAAAGGTGTACCTATCGTATCCCACGGGGGCCCTCCAGAATCAGGGTCCCGAAAGGTGTACCTGTCGTATCCCCACTTGCGGTCCAAATAAAATAACACGGCACAACTCCTTATAGGATAAGACAATCTACACACACTGAACTTGTATTATTTGATATTTACAGATGAGAATCCACATATAAATAGAATGAAATGATGAACAACTGAGTAGTTCACCAATAAAATAATATCTTCTAATAACGTCTCTAATTCAATAACAGAATAGTCTTTTTTTCTGCACAAGTTAGTTTTCTGCCGATGAACTAAAAACGGGTCTATGATTTCGTATCAATTTCGTATTGTCCATCTTGTTTCTTGCTTTTCTTTAGATTTTCAACAATTTGCCTCAACTTGTAGCCTACATCATTTTTTTTTTCCGTTCGATAACAAAATATTTCTTGTCTATGTCCATCAGCAGCTATTTATCTGTACCTTCGATAATTTGTTCTGGATCTGTATTATTTTCCTGAAGCATAGTTTGATGTCCCCCCTACCAGCGCCTCTGGGATTAGGTTATAGATGACAGGTTTTCAGTAAGAACTATGTCCTACCTAGCAAGTAAAAGCAGTGGTCGTGTTCCTTGATGCACTTGACATGCTTAGGTTGTGTTCCTTGATGCATGACTTTCTTGATTCACTAATAGAGAAATAAGAACGGATAAGTTAGAAACTTAAAGAAGTATAAAACAATGCATCAGCCAGTGATAACCTAGTTTGTAAAAAAAACAAGTGATGTGTTCATGCATCACGTGAGTAGAATCTACAGGGACAGAATTATCCACGCAATAGGTAAAATTAGTACCGGTTGACTATTTTTATTTAAAGAAGATACAACGTCGGTTCTTAACCGGTCAAAACGGAAGGATTCGAAGCATGGGCGTCGCTAGGAATTTTTCAGGGGGCGGGGGGGGGGGGGCAAAAATTTTTCAGGGGGGGGGGCAAATAACAACTTTATGACATTTTTTAAATGTAGGGGGGGAAACAAATACCCCCTACTTATATGACATTTGTTCAAAATGTAAGGGGGAGCTGCTGTGGTGGTAGGTCGATATACACTAAAATGTACTCACAGAATCTACTAACGGAATTACCTGGTGATACTTTCCCTAAACCTTATTAAGTCATTCCAGAAGTGTGACAGACTTCCAAGCTTCCCAATGTCAACTTCAGTTTTGTGAGAAGTTTCTAAGGAAAAAAAAGTTTTCATTTGTCCAATATGTGGTTCAAATTCCGGAACACCTTCCCAAGAGCTTAACCTATTTATACCCTCCCCCTTTTCTTACATTTTTTGTATTACATATGTCAGGTAAAAGTGTCAAATATTATAAGGTAACCAAAATAAAGATGCAGTTTTTGTCAATGGGCCCCCCAAATTTTTCTTTCTCCCCAAGGGCCCCCGTGAAACGTGCTTCCTAATTCAGTCAGGTATGGTGGCGTAGGAAGGGTACGAAAGGGCGCAGAACTAGGAAGAGGGCACCGCCTCCCTCTTTAGTCCCCTTGCCTATTCGAGATCAGCGGGGCGGGAGGGCAGGAATGGAAAGATTTATGCAATAAATCTTGCTGGGAATAGAACTCGCACTCTTCATCATGTGTATTTAACCACCGCTGACCACTTAACATTAGTATACACCATTAGCTAAAGCAACGTAGCCGTTTCGCGGTTACTAAATTAACCACACAAACACACATACACATACACAACTGAAGCATCTCTAAATAATTTCTAGCACACACACACACATGAGCACTTGTAAATAACCTAATTAATTAGACAGCCGGAATGGACAAGAAAAATGACCAACCAAATATTGTAGTATATATTTAGTCTAATGACTATGTTTTCTGTTTGCTTGCTGTTCATTATATTTTGTTTAGTTTTTTTTTTCCTTTCGTCACCAGCTACCGTAAATCTATACCGGAATGTCAATACGGACGAAAATACCCCCGTAATGACGTCATTGGAATCCTCGAATTTCATTGGATGTGTGTGTTCGTCCGCTGCTGACCCGTGCCATTATTGTAATTCAATTTATTGAAGTATCCATTATGACTATCCCCCCCCCCCAACCTTTCAGCACCGTCTCACAATAACGCGCCCCACAATGGGGATACTCTCGAAAACAAAGTGAACAATACTAAAAAAAATATAAAAAACAAACACATCTGCTTAATGTTTGCGGGAAGATCCTATGACAATATGCAAACAGTGTAAATATTTCTGTTTTAAAGGTTTTTTTAAGAGAACTGTGTTAACTATTAAAAAAAAAAAATTGAGATGTTTGATGAACAAATCGCTAAGCGAAAATTATGGATTGTCAATGGGACGCATGCGATTTTGCAATTATTTTCATTTAAGCACTTAATACATATAGCATGGAAAGCATCTCAGAATTTATGGTTGTACACTTTCTCTGTGTGTGTGTGTGTGTGTGTTCACGTATCATTGTAACGATTTAAAAAACAAATTATTTAATAAATCTAGTACTAAAAATAGATATCTTCATGGAGCGAGAGTATTGTATGTGTTGCGTCATCATACTTTGACACAAAACTGATCAAATGACGACAAAAATTATATTTTTCTCAACTTTTCCGATAAATCTATCTTTATCCAACTCTGTTTTTTAATTTAACAGTGAAGAAAAGCATTTACTGTTATAACAATTTATCCGTAATAGTTTGTTAGCTTTTGACAAGTAAAATTTAATTTGTGATGGATGAAATGTTGATGTTGGATGAAATGTTGATGTTGGGTGAAATGTTGATGTTGGGTGAAATGTTGATGTTGGATGAAATGTTGATGTTGGATGAAATGTTGATGTTGGGTGAAATATTGATGTTGGGTGACATATTGATGTTGGGTGACATATTGATGTTGGGTGACATATTGATGTTGGGTGAAATGTTAATGTTATATAAATACTATGTGGGTGCCGTGAATGAGCATCAACTCTTTGAGACAGACCGACAGACCAATTGAAAGGCAGACCAGATAGATAGACAGTAGGACGTCGGGTCGCGTGGTCAACCAGTCGAGCGAGGGTACCCATTGAATACCAACAGTTGCTTTAGGTCGAAAATGTTAAAATCCCCCCTCTATCTCCCGTGGTGCCATTGCGCTATCGGGTATGTGAGGGCTGTAAGAAGAGCACCATTAAAAGCGCCCAATTAGTACTTTATAGGATCTTAGAGACATCATCTCCCACCCTTACAAGAGGACATGATTCCACACAGTGATCGACCGGCAGACAGACAGGCAAGCGGCATATTTTCGGGGCCCGTGATGTGTTCGAGGCACATGACAAGTGTTCGGGTCCTCCTTAAATATATATTAGTCGGGCCCCACAAGCCCCCACCCCAGGTAAGCTCACGACAATCCCAGGTGCTGTATATAAATAAAAAAACTATATATGCAAAGATCGATATGACAGTGTGACAGTCAACATCGGTACTGACAGTGTGACAGTCAACATCGGTATGACAGTGTGACAGTCAACATCGATACGTTAAGTAAGGCTGCTCATACTTGTTGGCTGTTAACATCATTATCCTTAAAAGTGTACCATTTCGTTATTAATTACGTGTATAGTGCATTCAACTCGTTCTCCATTGAGATGGTTCATTGTTGCAATTATCCTGTCACAATGGATCACGGAAGTACATTCAATCTTCAACATCTTCGCTACCAGCGATAGCGTCTTAGTAAAAGAGTGTCCTGTCTAATTATCCCTCCTCGTGGTGGTAGACTCAACCTAAAGTTGTTGTTTGTATGTGTGTCTGCTCTTATATTTGCGCGCCTTCATTTCCAACAGCAGCGTAAATAATAAAATTGATGTGACTTGACAGACAAAAATAACAGATCAATTAAAGATTGATTCAAATAATGTCAAGGTAATTATGAAAGTAGATTTTTACTGTCTTTGACCTATATGGTACATGACACTGACACTGCAATAATACGTGACACTGCAATAATACGTGACACGCCAGTGCAATAATACGTGACACGCCAGTGCAATAATACGTGACACTGCAATAATACGTGACACGCCATTGAAATAATACGTGATACTGCAATAATACGTGACACGCCAGTGCAATAATAATACGTGACACGCCAGTGCAATAATAATACGTGACAGTGCAATAATACGTGACACGCCAGTGCAATAATACGTGACACTGCAATAATACGTGACACTGCAATAATACGTGACACGCCAGTGCAATAATACGTGACACTGCAATAATACGTGACACGCCAGTGCAATAATAATACGTGACACGCCAGTGCAATAATAATACGTGACAGTGCAATAATACGTGACACGCCAGTGCAATAATACGTGGCAGTGCAATAATACGTGACGCTGCAATAATACGTGGCACGCCAGTGCAATAATACGTGACACGCAAGTGGAATAATACGTTATACGCCGGTGGAATACAGCGTGACAGTGCAATATCACGTGACACTGCAATAATACACGCTAGTGCAATAATAGTCTGTCTGTGGTATTGGGGTTGTGGCCCTAGTCAGTCTCCACGTCAAAGCCCTATCCTAAGATAGAGTGTAGATAATATTCGTTGTTCTTGAACCAAATAAAGACAAATCAGAATAAATTTGGTCTAAATACAATTAATATTTGGCCACACTTTTATGGTAAAACTACATTAAAAAAAAAACAGCCGAATTAGCTCTTTTATAAAAATGTGACTGTCTGGCGATAATTTTGGGGTACTACCTGTATAATTTCGACTGTTGATTCGTAGACAGCTAAAGATCCCGTCCAGTCGCCCAGACAATCGCCACATGGCGAATGCCGATAAATCAACTCGATAAAGCTGGTTGGTACCGGCCACAAATGAAGGGCTATTTCAGTTTGAGTGAAATCACTTCTGCGTCATTTCACTCAAAAAAGCAGGCCATTATCTGTCTCTCTACGAGGGGAGGAAATTGTTGATCAACTCCCCCTCACCAATTTACTCAAGCTACTTTCAAAGATCTTAGCAGATAAATTTGTGTGAAAAGTTATCCCTAATTAATGATAATTTACAGGAAAGCATATTTTTTTTACACAAATATATTTATATCACGTTTACGGAAACTTTCCACTGGATTGGATTATTTCTTGTGGATAGTTAGAGTATGATAGGTCAGATCGATGTCAGATCATTGAGTGTGTTATTGCGAGTAGCTCAATCGACGACAGTTGTTTGCCTGATTTTTATTTATTGCTTCATAACGCAGCATCGGTAACAAAGAGCCCCAAATGCTACTCCAACCCCCCCCCGCCCTACAACCCCTTTGATATACACTCAATGAAATCATTTCATCCAAACAGTAAATTGAATCTTTTATCGTTTCTCGTAACGTCGTGAAAGCCTGACTTCTTTACGACATGTGTCAATGGACCCGCACCTGGTTCAACCTTCATAGACACATCATAGACACATCATAGACAGACACATCATAGACAGA
>JAGDYQ010000145.1:1027004-1055009 GCA_021962125.1 Bulinus truncatus | reverse complement strand
TATAGGAAGCGGGAATTACAAAATGTAAACAAACAGCAAAAGTTGTAGGAAAACCTGAATGGCGTCAAACTTATACTGCATCAGACAAATATGTCTTCACAGATCTATAAAGATGCGTTGATAGAATGTACTTCCGTAAGGCAACGGAGGAATAACGGAGGTTAAAGTTCAGTAGAAATATTTCATTCCAACGTAGTAAAACTTCATGTGTCAAAACCAAATTATGTAAAACGAATTTTTTTTTTAAATCTGTTTAAGGAGGGGCCTGATGTTATGAAATATTATTAGGGGCTTAAGACGGGCCCGCCGCGGCCAAGACGTTTTTGTTGAAGGTTTCGCCATGTTACGTTATTATTTTCAAATATGTAACGTTATTATATCTTATACTTTACAAGGCGTAGGATCGCCAAATATGTTACGTTAACTTTTCTAACTAATAAATATATCAACGCCAAGGCTTGGTATATGAACACAACAGATCTAACTTTAATTGCTTCTAAACATAGGTGAATATAGATATATATACAATATCAGTCCTTTGTCTATTGATGTCTACTTAAACAAATGTCACTACAAGTTTACAACTAACTATTAGAATCTTAGAACTATCTACACTACTCTACGTCTAACTCATATGTCTGTCAGCACCTTACTAACTCAATTACTGCCATTCACGTATTTATAAGGTCGGGGCGAATACGTTGGTGCAACGTTTGGGGGGGGGGGGGGAAGGGGAACGACGATGTCTGTCACCGAAACGTTTGGGGGGGGGGGGGGGAAGAACGTCGATGAAACGAATCTACACAACATAGCGGTTGGAACCTTGACCCTGTGGTGAACTGGGGTTGGTGGGGGAGAAGGGCAATTCTACACGTCACACCCCAGAATGTGCCTTTGGTAGGAACCACAGTGCCCTGTTATTCCTCCATCACATAACTCTCCCACTAGTGTGTTTGATATAAAGATAATAAGGTACTTCCATCACATAACTCTCCCACTAATGTGTTTGATATAAAGATAACAAGGTACTTCCATCACATAACTCTCCCACTAGTGTGTTTGATATAAAGATAACAAGGTACTTCATATAATCCATGCACTAACTTTAAAAAAAAAAAAAGAAATTAAGGACTGGTTTTAATGTTTAGGTTTAACTGAGAAATAACCCATAATTTCTTGTTTCAGTGTCATGCAATTCAAACCAATTCCAAAGATGTGTAATTAGTTTCGTGTTTGGTTTCGGTCCTCCAGTAAAAACATCTTTGCATGTGTTTCATGACTGGTTTCAGATGACATAACTTTCATTCTATCCATGTCATGACAAGCCACCATGCGAGTCTTTTACACATTCGCATGTTTGTCTGTGTGCGACATTTGAAGAAAATTACCTTTTTGTCCTCGGATGAGCGAACATAATAAATCTAACGGACAACCTGACCCAGGGTTTCGTTTTACTTCTCCGGATGAATACAGTTAGCGCAACGCATCCCGTGGCTGTTATTTTTTAACCGGGTTGCTTCCGACATAATGAATGACTTTAATTATTGAAATCATAGTCCCTATTATCTTTTGCGCACTGTCAAAGAGTTATTAATAACTTGTTGGGCCATGTTGAACCGATCTTGACCGCAGTGCAATGAATGCTGACATGGTGTGGTTCACAGAATATAAAGTATACGGAATTGCGCATCTTCAATTTAAAATGATATATTGGTGTACTAGCAGTACCCTGCAAAAACCTTTGCATAGAGTTATATCCCCTTAGGCTTGATCGGTAGGCTGGGTTATTTTTTTTTTTGGTTTCGGGTAGATCCGATTTTTTTATGATTGTATTTTAAACTGGGAATACTGTTGTATTGATTCTTTACTTTCGATTTAACGCAGAACCCAAATCGGTATTATATTATTAGATTATTCTTTTGTCTGTCAATATTTAGGTACTATAGACTATTAGAACGCCAATAACCAGTGATGGTGATATTTTTGTTTTAGTCCATGTTAGAAGACAGCAATGCGCTTTCTGTGGTTCGGTCATTTTTCACGTCACAACTCCCGTTGTACACATGCGTACCCTTGATGGGGCGCGTACAGGAGGCCGTCCTAGAAATAACTGGATACGCTACATTAAAGAATGGACAGGCCGGAATGTTTTCACCCTACTAGCGACCAAAGATCTTTGAGAGGTGTCGCATACCTAGTTATCCTCCCCTTGATGTGTTGTTTGTATTATCTCCCCTTTGTTATTGTGCCGGCGAGAATGATCTGTTGTTTTGGTAAGGTCAAGCATGCTTCGTTGACGGCTCTGACCGGTAGACCGTGCTTAGTGATTGGTCAAGGGTGACGTGACACTGGGCTGGGCTACGCGGACAGTCACTCTAAGTAGTCTCACAAAGGTGACGTCAAGGGGTGTGGCTCAGGAAAGAGGTTTCTGTGAGTGGACAAGTTGTTGTCATTGTTGTTGTGATGAGATTGGGTTTTACTGTATATATATATATATATATATATATATATATATATATATATATATATATATATATATCATGTATAAACTCATTTGTTAAGTCCAAGTGGTAAACAACAAGAGGAACTGAAGCAGAAATCTTCAGCAGTACCCCCGAAGTCCCACCCCTTTTCTCCCCAACACACACACACACAAACGACAAAAAATATTAATGGGTTAAATGAGTGAATGAAAAGTTCAATACCACAGGCATCACGTGAAGCACATTAAGTGAGTAACATATTTACAGCATCGTACCCTGCAGTCAAATTAAGATGTAAACATTTGCAGCACATTGACAACGAACATTGAAAAAGAACATGACTTGTGTTTAAGGACAGAGACAGCGTTCATCAATTTCCTACTTGGGCTTCGTCCACAGGATGATGTGTTTAGGATGTGTCTGTGACTTTGACGTGTCTATGATGTGTCTGTGATGTGTCTATGGAGGTTGAACCAGGTGCGGGTCCATTGACACATGTCGTAAAGAAGTCAGGCTTTCACGACGTTACAATAATTGATAAAAGATTCAATTTACTGATTGGATGAAATGATTTCATTGAGTGTATATGAAAGGGATTGGAAGGGGGGGGGGTGATTGGAGGAGTAGCATTTGGGGCATTTTGTTACCGATGCTGCGTTATGAAGCAATAAATAAAAATCAGGTAAACAACTGTCGTCGATTGAGCTACTCTCGTATAACACACTCATCGATCTGACCCCCTCATACTCTAACTATCCACAAAAATAATCCAATCTAGTGGAAAGGTTCCCGTAAACGTGATATAAATATATTTGCGGTAAAAAAATATGCTTTCCTGTAAATTATCATTAATTAGACAACTTTTCCCACAAATTTATCTGCTAAGATCTTTTCTTCTCTCAAGCGATTCCTTGAACGCGTTAATGCATCCATCTTTGAAAGTAACTTGAGTAAATTGGGGGAAGGGGGGGTGATTAATAATTATCTCCCCTCGTAGAGAGACAGATAATGGCCTCGCTTTCTCGAGCAAAATGACGCAGAAGTGATTTCACTAAAACTGAAATAGGCCTTCATTTGTGGCCGGTACCACCAGTTTTAGCTAGTTAATTTATCGGCATCTGCCATGTGACGTGATTGTCTGGGCGATTCGACGGAATCTTTAGCTGTCTACGAATCAACGGTCGAAATTATACAGGTATTATCCCAAAATTACCGCCAGGCAGTCACATTTTTATAAAAGAGCTAATTCGGCTGGTTTTTTTTAAAATGTAGTTTTCCCAAAAAAGTGTGGCCAAATATTAATTGTATTTAGACCAAATTTATTCTGATTTGTCTTTATTTGGTTCAAGAACAACGAATATTATCTACACTCTATCTTAGGATAGACTGACGTGGAAACTGACTAGGGCCACAACTCCAATACCAAAGACAGACTATTATTGCACTGTCACGTATTATTGCAGTGTCACATATTATTGCACTGTCACGTATTATTGCACTGTCACGTATTATTGCACTGGCGTGTCACGTATTATTGCAGTGTCACGTATTATTGCAGTGTCACGTATTATTGCAGTGTCACGTATTATTGCAGTGCCACGTATTATTGCAGTGTCACGTATTATTGCACTGGCGTGTCACGTATTATTGCAGTGTCACACATTATTGCACTAGCGTGTCACGTATTATTGCAGTGTCACGTATTATTGCAGTGTCACGTATTATTGCAGTGTCAGTGTCATGTACCATATAGGTCAAAGACAGTAAAAATCTACTTTTATAATTACCTTGACATTATTTGATTCAATCTTTAATTGATCTGTTATTTTTGTCTGTCAAGTCTCATCAATCTTATTATTTACGCTGCTGTTGGAAATGAAGGCGCGCAAATATAAGAGCAGACACACATACAAAAACATCTTTAGGTTGAGTCTACCACCACGAGGAGAGATAATTAGACAGGGCACTCTTGTACTAAGACGCTATCGCTGGTAGTGAAGATGTTGAAGATTAAATGTACTTCCGTAATCCATCGTGACAGGATAAAGGCAACAATGAACCATCTCAATGGAGAACGAGTTGAATGCGCTCTTACACGTAATTAATAACGAAATGGTAAACTTTTAATGACAATGATGTTAACAGCCAACATGTATAAGCAGCCCTACTTAACGTATCGATGTTGACTGTCACACTGTCATATCGATCTTTGCATATATAATTTTTTATTTATATACAGCACCTGGGATTCTCGTGAGTTAATCTGGGGGGGGGGGGGGCTTGTGGGGTCCGACTAATATATATATTTAAGGAGGGACCCGAATACTTGTCATGGGCCTCGAACACATCACGGGCCCCGAAAATATGCCGCCTGCCTGTCTGTCTGCCGGTCGATCACTATGTGAGTGATGTCCCTTGTAAGGGTGAGATGATGTCTCTTAGATCCTATAAAGTACTAATTGGGCGCTTTAAATGGTGCCCTTCTTACAGCCCCTACATACCCGATAGTGCAATGGCAATGAGGGCACCACGGGAGATAGGGGGGGTTAACATTGACCTAAAGCATCTGTTGGTATTCACAGGGTACCACCGGGTACCCTCGCTCGACCGGTTTACCACGCGACCCGACGTCCTAATGTCGATCTATCTGTCTGTCTTTCAATCTGTCTGTCGGTCTGCCTCAAAGAGTTGATGCTCATTCACGGCACCCACATAGTATTTATATAACATTAACATTTCACCCAACATCAACATTTCACCCAACATCAACATTTCATCCAACATCAACATTTCACCCAACATCAACATTTCACCCAACATCAACATTTCATCCAACATCAACATTTCACCCAACATCAACATTTCACCCAACATCGGCATTTCATCCATCATCAACATTTCATCCAACATCAACATTTCACCCAACGTCGGCATTTCACCCAACATCAACGTTTCATCCAACATCAACATTTCACCCAACATCAACATTTCACCCAACATCGGCATTTCATCCAACATCAACATTTCATCCAACATCGGCATTTCATCCAACATCAACATTTCACCCAACATCAACATTTCACCCAACATCAACATTTCATCCAACATCAACATTTCACCCAACATCAACATTTCATCCAACACAAATTAAATTTCACTTGTCAAAAGCTAACAAACTATTACGGATAAATTGTTATAACAGTAATTGCTTTTCTCATTGTTAAATTCAACAACAGAGTTCAGAGTAGGATAAAGATAGATTTATGGGAAAAGTTGTAAGAAAAAATATAATTTGATTTCGTCATTTGATCAGTTTTGTGTCAAAGTATGATGACGCAACACATACTATACTCTCGCTCCATGAAGATATCTATTCTTAGTACTAGGATGTATTAAATAATTTGTTTTTTTTAAATCGTTACAAAGATACGTGAACACACACACACACACACATACACACAGAAGTTTACAAATATAAATTCAGAGATGTGTGCCATGCTATAAGTATTAAGCACTTGCACGAAAATAATTGGTAAATCGCATTCGTCCCATTGAAAATCCATAATTTTCGTTTGGCGTTAATCTGTCTAACAAACATCTCAATTTTTTTATAGTTAACACAGTTCTCTTAAAAAAACCTTTTAAACAGAAATATTTACACTGTTTCTATATTGTCATAGGATCTTCGGGCAAACATTAAGCAGATGTGTTTTTGTTTTTTATATTTTTTAGTATTGTTTACTTTGTTTTCGAGAGTATCCCCATTGTGGGGCGCGTTAATCGGAGACGGTGCTGAAAGGTTGGGTGGAGCTGGGTGTTGGTTCATGGGTGGGGGGGGGGGAGTCATAATGGTTGTTTCAATAAATTGAATTACAATACCGGCATGGGTCAGAAGCGGACGAACACACACATCCAATGAAATTCGAGGATTCCAATGACGTCATTACGTGGGTATTTTCGTCCGTATTGACATTCCGGTATAGATTTACGGTAGTTGGTGACGAAAGGAAAAAACAAAACAAAACAAAATATAATGAACAGCAAGCAAACAGAAAACATAGTCATTAGGACTAAATATATACTACAATATTTGGTTGGTCATTTTTCTTGTCAATTCCGGCTGTCTAATTAATTAGGTGTGTGTGTGCTAGAAATTATTTAGAGATGCTTCAGTTGTGTGTGTGTGTATATGTGTGTTTGTGTGGTTAATTTAGTAACCGCGAATCGGCTACGTTGCTTTAGCTAATGGTGTATACTAATGTTATGGCCAGTGGTAATGCACGATGAAGAGTGCGAGTTCGAATCCCAGCAAGATTTATTGCCCATATCTTCCATTCCTGCCCCTCCAGCCTCGCTGATCTCGAATAGGGAAGGGGACTAAAGAGGGAGGCGGTGCCCCTTCCTAGTTATGCGCCCTTTCGTTCCCTTCCTACACCACCGTACCTGCTGACTGAATTAGGGAAGTACGTTTCACGGGGGCCCTTGGGGAGAAAGAAAAATTTGGGGGGGGGCCCATTAGACAACAACTGCATCTTTATTTTGGTTATCTTATAATATTTGACACTTTTACCTGACATATGGAATACAAAAATGTAAGAAAAGGGGGGGAGGGGAGGGGTAGAAGGAGGTTAAGCTCTTTGGAAGGTGTTCCGGAATTCGAACCACATATTGGACAAATGAAAACTTTTTTTTTCCCTTAGAAATTTCTCAGAAAACTGAAGTTGACATTGGGAAGCTTGGAAGTCTGTCACACACCTGAATGACTTAATAAGGTTTAGGGAAAGTATCACCAGGTAATTCCGTTAGTAGATTCTGTGAGTACATTTTAGTGTATATCGACCTACCACCACAGCAGCCCCCAACCCGTCTCCCACACCAGAGGTAGGAAATTGAAACTAAAAAGCAAAGTTTTATTTTAGTCAGAACAAAATTCTCCTTGTACTCAGATTTCAATGACGTCATTTTCTTAATGGTTTCCTCGTTTTTCATTACACTAAATGTATGTATTACTTCATACAAGAGTACCCCGATGGGTGGGGGAAAGTATGTCCGTCGACGATAACCCCCCCCCCCCCCGCTAGTAGGTTCTTTAAACTCCTGGTTGTTTTAAATGAAAACTACATGTCAGTTCGAATCATGGGCGTATTCATGGGGGGGGGGGGGAAGGGGGCATTTCCCCCCCCTTACATTTTGAAAAAATGTCATATAAGAGGGGGGCATTTGCTTCCCCCCCCCCATTTAAAAAATGTCATAAAGTTGTTATTTGCCCCCCCCCCCCCTGGAAAAATTCCTAGCGACGCCCATGCTTCGAATCCCTCCGTTTTGACCGGTTGAGAACCGACGTTGTATCTTCTTTAAATAAAAATAGTCAACTGGTACTAATTTTACCCATTGAGTGGATAATTTTGTCCCTGTAGATTGTACTCATGTGATGCATGAACACATCACTTGTTTTTTTTTTCAAACTAGGTTATCACTGGCTGATGTATTGTTTTATACTTTAAGTTTCTAACTATCCGTTCTTATTTCTCCATTAGTGAATCAAGAAAGTCATGCATCTAGGAACACAACCCAAGCATGTCATGCATCAAGGAACACGACCACTGCTTTTACTAGCTAGGTGGACAGAACTCTTACTGAAAACCTGTCATCTATAACCTAAACCCAGAGGCGCTGGTAGAGGGACATCAAACTATGCTACAGGAAAATAATACAGATCCAGAACAAATTATCGAAGATGCAGATAAATAGGTGCTGATGGACCTAGACAAGAAATATTTTGTTATCGAACGGAAAAAATGATGTAGGCTACAAGTTGAGGCAAATTGTTGAAAATCAAGAAACAAGATGGACAATACGAAATTGATGGACAAAACAGACCCGTTTAGTTCATCGGCAGAAAACTAACTTGTGCAGAAAAAAGACTATTCTGTTATTGAAGTAGAAGCGTTATTAGAAGATATTATTTATTGTAAAGATCACGTTATTAAAGTTCAGTTGTAGATTGTTTTATTCTATAAGGAGTTGTGCCGTGTTATTTTATTTGGACCGCAAGTGGGGATACGACAGATACACCTTTCGGGACCCTGATTCTGGAGGGCCCCTGTGGGATACGACAGGTTCACCTTTCGGGACCCTGATTCTGGAGGGCCCCTGTGGGATACGACAGATACACCTTTCGGGACGTGATTCTGGAGGGCCCCTGTGGGATACGACAGGTTCACCTTTCGGGGCCCTGATTTTTGGAAGGCCCCCGTTATAAGGTTGCCGTCCCCTGTACTAGATTAAATACGATTCAAATCTTCCTTTTTAATATATTTGTACTTACATATAGAACTAAAAGCGATCGAAGTTATTGTAGTTTTAAAATCAAAGGAAGTTATTGTTTTAATTTAATTGTATAACGCTAAATAATTCAAAATTATGTTGCGCTAAAAATGTTTCTTACAAATTTCCAACAACAAAGAAATCCGGCTTAAATCCGGCACATTTTAACCGGAACCGGAATCGGAACCGGATTTGTTAAACTGCCGGAATCCGGCTTAACAGGAACCGGAATCGGATTCCGGTACAGCCCTAAATAAGAGCCATTGATAATAAGAGCCATTGATAATAAGAGCCCTTTTTTAAGCCATTCTGTATTCCGCCACCAAACCTCTCTCCAACGATTCTCAAATGGCCAACCTCTGTTTAAAAAAACAAAAACAAAAAACAAAAAACAACCATTCCGTGACTTTGTGACATAATTCTCTCAGTCATGTGGCTCATTTCCTGGCTCTGCTCCAGTCTGTGACATTTTTTGTTGTTGTTGCTTTTGTTTCGTTTCAATGTCTGGGTGTAAATTTTTTTCAAACGCTCATCCATGCATTCATAACAACGCACGGGCTCTCATTCGCTACGCCTCGTTAATTTTATGACTCTATTTCTTCCCCCCACCCCCCCCCCCATTTCGAATGAGGTTTAGGACAAAACAGCAGTCAGGTCGACCTAGTTTTGGTGGTTAAAGTTCCAACCGTCAGTGACCCGTTGAATGGAATAACAAAAAAATCAGTATTTTCCGGCTAGCCGGATAGTGATTATCCGGTCTACGAGCCGTTCCTATTGAAAGGAAAACTATACTGCTGCCAAATGTTGAGCGGGCCACCTATTGAGGGGATCACTTGTTGAAACTGTCATTTCGCCGTTTACTTAGAATCATTAATAGCTTTCAAAATATTCACTCATAACTAAATCCACGATTCACTCACAACTAAATCCACGATTCACTCACAACTAAATCCACGATTCACTCACAACTAAATCCACGATTCACTCACAACTATATCCACGATTCACTCACAACTAAATCCACGATTCGCTCACAACTAAATCCACGATTCACTCACAACTAAATCCACGATTCACTCACAACTATATCCACGATTCACTCACAACTAAATCCACGATTCGCTCACAACTAAATCCACGATTCACTCACAACTAAATCCACGATTCACTCACAACTAAATCCACGATTCACCCACAACTAAATCCACGATTCACTCACAGCTAAATCCACGATTCACTCACAGCTAAATCCACGATTCTGGGGAATGTTTATTTGAACTATCCGGCTTCGGTAGTAGTCTCTCTCTACCAGGCCGGATATCTACCGACGTCATACATAAACGTGATTCTACTAATGTAGTTTTATTCTGACGTAGCTTGAATTCAAATTTATTCCAATAAATTATTTTTAAGTCATCGTTTTAATAGCGCACTACTTTTTAGCTATACTGTTGAAGATGACATGTTATAGTACATACAATAGTTCGCTTTATAGCTCTTTAGTTCTGACAATTTCTGTTTTCGAGTACTTCTTTATTCTATTTTGGGTAACGTAATAAGAAACGTCAAGACAGACAATCCATTTTCTTACTTTACAGTCAACATAGAAAATAGAGTTACTGTTCTTACTAATACAACCCCCCCCCCCCCATTCAGTTCTATAACAATCTTAGACAAGTTGTAATTCTTGTTTTCCATTTAACGTAATCAAATTGACTAATCTAATTTAAATTCACCCAATCTTTTCTGTTTATTTCTTAAATGTAATAATAATAGTAACAGTAATAGTTATTCATTTTCATTTATTCTGCTTCCCATGTTGTTTTGTTATTAAAAGTGCATTATGGAGGATGGGATAATATATACGGAGACAGTGGATGGATAGTTATTTAGATACTAAGATAATGGATGGATAGATTTCAGATAGTGGATGGATAGATAGATGCACAGATAGTGGATGGATAGATAGATGGATAGATAAATAGAAACGAAGATAGTGGATGGAGAGATAGATGTATATTGCTATGCTATTAAACAAGCAGCATCTTAAATGAATGGACGGAAAGTTTCATCAAAAAATTTACATAAACAACTGAGGGAACAGACCCTAGACAACTACAGTATGAAATAATTTAGACGATTAAAAGAACTACACTGATGAAATACTGTATTGATTACCTAATTATTTTACGATCACTAGGCAGTATCGATACTTTCACCCTACAACTCTCTTTTCCAAAATACGTTAATCCTTTTTTATCGAGTTTCGATAATAGTAGTCGAATATCCAAAACAATTTCGATGCATGTCATTACTCAACATGTCTAATAATTGTGACAGACTTCGATACTTAGTATTCAATACGCCAGCCCACAAACTGAAGTGAAACGTGCAAATATGAAAACGATGCCTTCCAGCTCCCGTTGTGTCACATGACGCTCCTGCCAACTCCTTAGGGACCCCATGTTTTGTGATCTGGTCTGAGCCAGAATAAATCATTGACACAGTCGATACTAATTTCACAGAAAGGATCATTGGTGTGCGATACTTAACACTGTCAAGTGGGCCAGTAAAATATTCTTTCAGACCACAGGTTAAATGCGGGGTGGGGGTGGGGGGCGGGATCAGGGGGAAAGAAGGAGATGGTGTTGGGTTAGGATGACCTCCACTAGAGGTCAGTTGTGCCATACGCCAGCGATCTCTTTAAGTAAAAATGTCTTTATACGAGTTCGGTTTTTTTGCTGTGTCACTCTGTACTGATGTTTGTGGGAGGTGTTAGGTGTTTGATAAAATCCGTTTTATTGGGAGAAGGTTACAGGGCCGTCGAGAAAGGAAGGGGGAGGGGACCAACCCGAAAATTTGTCAGTGGTTCCAATGTTTGTTTATATCGTTCACAATTAGAATGTATGCTACACCGACCCCCTGATCAAACCGTTTGAGATTAATCAGATACAGTTTATAGCAGTATACAACAACAGTTAATAGCAGTATACAACAGTTAATAGCAGTATACAACAACATTTAATTTAATAGCATATACAACAGCAGTTAATAGCAGTATACAACAGTTTATAGCAGTATACAACAGTTTATAGCAGTATACAACAGTTTATAGCAGTATACAACAACATTAAATAGTAGTATACAACAGTTAATAGCAGTATAAACCAGTATACAGCGGTGTATGACAACATTTAGCAACATATATCAGCGGACATCAGTATTTTAAAGTATATAGCTGTGCAGGCAGTGTACAATATTATCTAACATCGTACGGCCAATCATCAACAATGTCTTCCTTGTCATCATCACCGATATTATTACCCCCACCCTTTTCCTCCCCAACCCATCATAGACAATGATCCCATACACCAGACAGACGAGGAGGAAATAGAACACGTCATCATTACATGTAGCTAAGATCATGTTTTTATGTATTCTTGTAGGACTTGAAAACTTTGGCAAAGAAAAACTTAACTCCAGGAAATTATTGAAGACCCAACTTTGATGAAGCAGTAACGAACATTATGAAGAGTTTAAAAAACAAACAAAAGATACACTTTAATGAGTTCGTTTTGTGCATGAATCAAACAGATAACTTTGCTTTGTTATAAAACAGCGAAAGATGGCCATTTAACTATAATAAAGTACCAAGATGAATCAAACTCACTGTCCAATTAGTTGTGTACTTTTTGTATAGTTCATTTATTTGTATTTTTTTAGTTATTGTAATAACAAAGTTGATTGGTAATGATAATATGGTGGTGCACACGGAAGTTATCGAACGGATATTTCCGATGGCTGGATGAAAAAGAACAAAAAAAAAACTACCTGTTGATAAGACTACGTCATTCTGTTAGAATCCACAAATTATGAAAATAAGTACATTTTTTCGTGAACGTACGTCATTTGGACACAATTTCCCCACCCCGTGGGGGTACACTCGCATAAAAGGCTGAGAAACGGTGTCATATCCCCCCTCCCAACACACACCCAGCCCCGTAGCGTTAAAATTCTACAGCAGAGGCCAGGCCAATAGCAGGGTGGGGGCAGGAAATAAATAATACTAAGTAGAGCAAACAAGTAGAGAGGGTGATCAGACAAAACGCAGGGGTGGGGAAAGGCCGGTCCCCAGCCCCCCCTCCGCCGCACACTACGGGCCTGCACACACCTGACCAGAAAAATATTGAGGTGCGTGGATAAACTATGACAAACAGGGCCCGCACAGAACCAAACTGTGTAGACCAGTGGTTCTGAAACGTTTTCTCTTCGAGACCAAGTCTGAGATTAGTTTTTTGGCTTCATGACCCACTTTGACAATTAGTTTTGGCTTCATGACCCACTTCGACAATAGTTTTGGCTTCATGACCCACTTCGACAATAGTTTTGGCTTCATGACCCACTTTGACAATTAGTTTTGGCTTCATGACCCACTTCGACAATAGTTTTGGATTCATGACCCACTTTGACAATAGTTATGGTTTCGGGACCCAACACACACACACACACATATATATATATATATATATATATATATATATATATATATATATATATATATATAAATATTTTTGTCTTAGCGACCTGCTTTTAAAGAAAGGTTTCCATAAAATAAAAAAAAAGTAAAATAATGTGTAGACATCACCAGATAAATTTCCGGAAATATCCGTTTCAATAACGCAATTAGCGATTTGACCCGATTGTTATGGGGGCATATGTGAGTGATTGCTTCCCTTGAACAGCGCTGCCTCGTCTTGGGTTTCAAATAATGTTTGTACATTACATACGGTCTCGTTGGGACTACAACAAGAGCTGTTATTGTTTGGAATGGCATACCTGGCCCATTGCAAAGAGTTCCCCCCTCCCCCTCCCAAATCACAATATTTTGTCAGATTTCACAATTTAAAAGAAAAAAGTATATTGACACACATATCTGGGCCCCCTAGACTAAAATAACTGTGACCCCAGGCTAAAATAACAGGGAGTGTGAGAGTGAAAATAAATTGGGCCCCCTAGCTAAAATAACTTGGCCCCAGGTGAAAATAACTGGGCCCCCAGGTGAAAATAATTGGGCCCCCCTGGCTAAAATAACTGGGGCCCTGGCTAAAATAACTGGGCCCCCTGGCTAAAATAACTTGGCTCCCTGGATAAAATAACTGGGCTCCCAGGTAAAAATAACTGGGCCTCTGGCTAAAATAACTGGACCCCCAGGTAAAAATAACTGGGCTCCCTGGCTAAAATAACTGGGCCCCCAGGTAAAAATAACTGGGCCCCTGGCTAAAATAACTGGGCCCCCAGGTAAAAATAACTGGGTCCCTGGCTAAATTATCTGGGCCCCAAGGTAAAAATATCTGGGCCCCCTAGGCTAAAATAACTGTGACCCCAGGCTAAAATAACAGGGACTCCGGGTGAAATAACTGGACCCCCTGGCTAAAATAACTGGGTTCCTGGCTAAATAACTGGGCCCCCTGGCTAAAATAACAGGGAGTGTGAGAGTGAAAATAACTGGGTCCCCAGGTAAAAATAATTGGGCCCCCCTGGCTAAAATAACTTAACAGTTAACGGCTGGGGGGGGGGGGAGTTGTAAAATACTCTAAGGGGCGCCAAAATTTGAAATGGGTGACGTTGGCAGGGCTTTGATCCAAAAACCTTCAGATGAACCTCTCTCTAGATGTAGTGTCGCCTTAGATTCACTGAATAGGATACCGTGCTACTACAGACCTGTTTCACCCTTTACAAACCATGGGAGAGGGAGAGAGAGAGAGGGAGAGAGAGAGAGAAAGAGTGTGAGAGTGAGAGGGGGAGAGTGAGAGGGGTAGTGTGAGAGTGAGAGAGGGAGAAGGGGAGGGGGAGAGAGAGAGAGTGTATGAGAGTGAGAGGGGGAGTGTAAGAGTGAAAGACGGAGAAAGGGAGAGGGAGAAAGGGAGAGGGAGAGAGAAAGAGAGTGTGGAAGAGGGGGTGCGAGACTGGGAGGGGGGCGAGTGGGAGAGTGAGAGAGGAAGAGAGTGGGGGACGTTGTTTGTGTGTGTGGGAGGGGGGGGGAGGTCTCTTTCACTCCCATGAACCGAGAGACTGAAAGAAATCCCCGTCCGTACAATTAATCGTTCACGTAAAATTGAATTAGGAGCAATAAAGGAGTGGGGGGGGGGGGGAAGAAGAAGACTGGTCATGGTGGAGGTCTGATAGAAAGTGTCGGGGGGAGGGAGGTGAGGTGTGGCAAACAACCTGTCAAGGGGAGCGAACATAGGCAGTAAAAAAAAAAATCACATTTTAAGAGTAGCGATAAAAAAAGAGTAACATCCCCTTGCCCATTTTTTTCTTTTATTGCGTCAAACAGTTTTTTTTTTGTTATTGAATTACTGGGAGTACGCGACCAATGGCGGGGCGGAGGGGGGGGGGAGGGGAGATGGGGTTATATTTAGAGAAACATATTATACTGGTACTTTAAATAGATATACTGCCAGAGACAAAAGAAAAGTGGAGACAATTTTAAATGGGCATTTGGAATAGTTTCCTTTTTATTTTTTTCATTTCTAGTTTTGCAGAGTTGTTATGCTGACCATCTATCTGAGGGGGATTGTTATGCTGACCATCTAACCGGGGGGGTTGTTATGCTGACCATCTAACCGGGGAGTGGGGTTGTTATGCTGACCATCTAACCGGGGGCGTTGTTATGCTGACCATCTATCTGGGGGGGTTGTTATGCTGACCATCTATCCAGGGGGTTGTTATGCTGACCATCTATCCAGGAGGTGGTTATGCTGACCATCTATCCGGGGGGGGGTTGTTATGCTGACCATCTTTCCGGGTGGTTGTTATGCTGACCATCTATCCGGGTGATTACTATGCTGACCATCTATCCGGGTGGTTGTTACGCTGACCATCTATCCGGGTGGTTGTTATGCTGACCATCTATCCGGGTGGTTGTTATGCTGACCATCTATCCAGGTGGTTGTTATGCTGACCATCTACCTGGGTGGATGTGGGAAGGGTGGAGGGAGGGGTGGACGGGGAGATCATCGAGTATTTTTTATCAGCCGTTATTTAATATACTTCCTGGTTTACGACTGACAGATTTTTCTATGATTCCTAAAGACAAAAGAAACAAAATTACTTAACAAAGTGTGCGGTTATTGTTGAGAAATAATTCTAGTTTTAGTGATATTTTTTTAGTCCTCCAAATTACTTACAAATATGATGCTCAGCTACAATCTGAACATTTTGTAACGCTAATACTACTCCTGTCCAGGACGGGCGCCAGATTATTTGCCGCCCTAGGCGAACGTGTCTCACTGCACCTCTCTCTGTCTCTCTCTCTGTCTCTCTCTCTCTTACTCCCTGATCATGTCAACTGATTCAATCAAGATTAACTAAACAAAGGTGTCCTTTCTTTTAAAACATCTTTACACTCAATGGGAAATATAGTTGTATATCGAATATTATGATATTATCAATTATAATGTAATTTCAGAATTTTAACTTTCGCGATTTTGCTTTTTTTTAAAAAAATGAAAAAATGGGCTCAATCCGTGGAGTAATAATTGAAACAAAATATAAAAAAAATTAAATGAGATTTGAGAAGTAAGCCACAGAAACAGTATCAAGATGTCGAAGAGCTATAACTTGACACAGAGCTATAACATGACACGGAGATATAACATGACACAGAGCTATAACATGACACGGAGATACAACATGACACAGAGCTATAACATGACATGGAGATACAACATGACACAGAGCTATAACATGACACGGAGATACAACATGATACAGAGCTATAACATGACACGGAGATACAACATGATACACAGCTATAACATGACACAGAGCTATAACATGACACAGAGCTATAACATGACACAGAGCTATAACATAACACAGATCTATAACATGACACAGAGCTATAACATGGCACAGAGCTATAACATGACACAGAGCTATAACATGGCACAGAACTATAACATGGCACAGAGCTATAACACGACACACATCTATAACATGACACAGAGCTAAAACATGACACAGAGCTATAACATGACACAAATCTATAACATGACACACATCTATAACACGACACAGAGCTATAACATGACACAGAGCTATAACATGACACAGATCTATAACATGACACAAATCTATAACATGACACAAATCTATAACATGGCACAAATCTATGACATGACACAGAGCTATAACAGTGTTGGGGACACATAGCATGTTATTACATGTTTTTGTTCAATCCCTACTTTTAAAAACATTTCACTCACCGTACAAGTCACAAGGAAACACACAGGAAACCACTCCCACTAATTTCAATTGTTCCCAGTTACTGTCCAAATCTCGCCACCCCCTTCGTCGTCATCTTTCCCCTTCAACTCTAATAATTCACATGGGGGTGGGGGGTGGTAGTAACTAACACAAAAACACAAACAATCTTTGACTCAATCTTTGACTCAATCTTTGACTCAATCTTTGACTCAATCTTTGACTCAATCTTTGACCCAATCTTTGACTCAATCTTTGACTCAATCTTTGACTCAATCTTTGACTCAATCTTTGACTCCACTAGTCTTTTAGCAGACACGCAATACATAGACTGGTCCTTTGGGGATTTTGCATGTCTTGTAGTTGTGCGTCTTCTGTTGTCTTGTATTTCTCTGTCTTCTGTTGTCTTGTATTTCTCTGTCTTCTGTTGTCTTGTATTTCTCTGTCTTCTGTTGTCTTGTATTTCTCTGTCTTCTGTTGTCTTGTATTTCTCTGTCTTCTGTTGTCTTGTATTTCTCTGTCTTCTGTTGTCTTGTATTTCTCTGTCTTCTGTTGTCTTGTATTTCTCTGTGTTCTGTTGTCTTGTATTTCTCTGTCTTCTGTTGTCTTGTATTAGTCTGTCTTCTGTTGTCTTGAATTAGTCTGTCTTCTGTTGTCTTGTCGGGCGGCAAAATAAAAAAAAAATTGTTTACATGCAAGAAGAATTTAACGTGTCTATGCTACAAATAAAATACAATGGAGATTTCATTCATTCATCAGCCACTGTAGTTTTATATCTTCATCATTGTGATGTCATTTATTACTAGAATATGTCCAGTCATAGTATTTACTCCATTGACAAGTAAAGTCCCTGTGTCCATGCCTCTGGACATCACTGGACCATTTATTTCATCTTAAATTGTATTAAGCCCTCCTTATTTTATGGGGCCGTACAGAGGGAAGCAACCTTCTACAGTTCCATATGTTGAACTTCTTTGATACTTTTACCTATGAGCTTCCACAACAGCAGGCACTACGGTGGTTCTCCTTCCTTGCGTTCTCTGTTTCTATATTTACGCCCTTTTCTTGAAACTTTTAATTCAGGGCTTAAGTAAGCCAAACCTGCCCCCCCCACCCCGCCCTGATAGTCTCAAAAAGGGGTGGTGGGTGTTATGAAACACATCTACACACAACTGCTAAATATTTTTATAGAAGATTATTCCCCCCCCCCCCCCCACAAATCTAAAGCCTCCCTATGCCTTTAATTGATATGGGCCCCCGACATATGTTCGGATCGAACTATCAAATAAAATCACAGAAGAGCAGTGAAAATGAAAAGTACATCTGACCTCACATGTCAGCGGAGTGTATAAATAAACAGGTGCAAAGCCGTAAGGGCTAGAAACAGGATGGGGTTCAATTGGGTTCAACTGAGCTCGATTCGGGGTTTATCCCCTCTCCCCAAACACACACACACAAACACACACCAACCAGCGAGGAATAAACCAACAATGTCTTGTTTACTAAGGGACGTAACTTCTGTTCCCGATGATAATGACTTCCCTCCCCCTTATATCTCATGACGTGGTTCGGTTGTTTTATTTTGTTTTCAAAGACACACAACTCAAGAGCTAACCAATGAAAAAAAATGCCTAGCAGGCTTGTAAAATAAATAACACAATGCAGTATGTCTTTCTTCCCGCCCAAAACCTCACCCAGCGGAGCCGGTCTTTGAACAGAAGTTTTATTTATTGCATTGTTTACAAACAAAGCTGCTCGCTAATTGTTTCGTTTTGGTTACAGATATACGTGTCAGTGCAAGACGAAATCTTAAGTGTTTTATATACATAAATTTGGTATTAGCTCGTTATTTTATTTGACATTTTATGTTTTATGTGTGAAATTTGATTCCAACAGTATTTTTTTTTTGGCAATGCCCACTTTTCAAACTTGAAGGCAATTAGAAACTAATGTGTACTAGCAGACGACATCTTTATTAACTTGTTCTAACACCACTCTATGGTTGATACTGGCGGGGTAGGGTGTGTGTGTGTGCGGAGGTAGGGGTCCAGAGGCGTACCTAGGGTGGTGGGAGAGGGGTCCAAATTTGAAAGTCACACCGGGACCCCGCTTAAGGGGGGGGCCCAAAATTGTTTTTTACATTAAATATTAAGCACATTAACTTATTTTGGTGTCGAATGTTAAAATGCAGGCGGCCCCAAAGAGGCCAAGCCACCGGACCCCCAAATCCTTAGGTTTGGCACTGGGGGGGGGTCGGGTGAAGAGGAGCGCAAGGTGAGAATGTCGTCTAAAGAATTTTTTTTTACTAGCAAGCTGAAAGTGCACCGCAGCCCGCGCGCCTTACGTCTGCTCCCCCCCCCCCCACCCCCATGTTTATTGATCTTCGCTTATATGTCCCGTTGTCCATTGGAATCTCTTCAGCTCGAAAACTATCGGGTGGAAGAAACGAAAGAAAGAGAGAAAGGGGAAAGTGTTGGGGGATGGAGAGAAAAAAACAAAATGCCTGCAAAAAAGATAGATAGAATGTGGGGGGGGGGGCGGTATTGTATAAAGATAGACAGAATAAATAGAATGAAAGAATGTAAGGAAGGAAGGAGGGAGGAAAAAAAAGAAATAATGATAGACGTAACAAAGAATGAAAGAGATGGAAATAAGAAAGAGAGAGAGAGAAAAATAGACAAAAAAGAATAAAAGAAGAAAAAGGTAGACAAGAAACATACAACAGAAAGACAGAAAAAGAAAGACACAATAAAGAAGAAAAAAAAAACAACGAAAATAAAGAAAGACATGACAAAAAAGAGAGAAGGACATAATTGGAAAGATAGAAAGACAGAAAAAAGAAAGAGAGAAAGAAAAACGAAAGATATAAAAAGGAAAGGTAGAAAGAAAGGCTATCTGGCTCGGCTCACCCACAAGTATTCATTTACAAGTGACCCTCATTAGAAGAACTGACCGCTCGGCATATTGAACTGTCCACCACTGGACAAGAATGTGTCCAGCTCGATTTTAAATCAAGTCTAGTCTGATACAAGGGTTCGATAAAAAAAAGAGGGGAAGGGCGGGGGGGGGGAGAGAAACGGTTCCCACGAGAGGACATAACCACTCAAGATGTAAGATCTAAAAGGGACATAATTTAACTCTTCGCCAAGAATACTTCAACCGAATGGCCATAAATCAGAGCATTAAATAAAATAAAAATATTGCATTGCAGCTGAAATGCGGACGAATAGGTCGAGCGGTAGACAATGCGACCACTTACCCAATCGTCCAAAAGTTCAAATATCTGTTACAGAGCCTACCATTACGGTTTAGTCGTATTACTGTATTATTTAGTTTTAGATGAAGAGTTCGAACGAGTGCAGATTTGCTCTAAAAATTTCTCGAGACCCTAATAAAAGTCAAAAAGTTCTATGCAGATCTTATGTATAGGCAAAGCTCCCTCCCCCCACAGCTATTTTGGCCGCTCCCTTGGGCTGGGACTTTCATTTGGCCAAAACTTAATTAACAAATTAAAAATTGTAAGTTTTTTGTTTCTTTAGAAGGTACATTTACTGAATCGTCATCTGTTGGCTGGTTTTGAAAGAAATTCTCTGTGCGAGTTGCTGGCAGACCAACATTGCAAGCAGCCAGGCTTGACACAAGGAGCACTTTCACTGGTCCCCATAAAAGTACTCGGGGCTAGAAGGTCCCACTCGTCAAATTAGGGTTCTAAACATGTAATCGGTGTCAACGACGGCCTTTAGTCCCGTGTGCCACCAGATTTACTTTTGCCTGGAACACTTAAATTTACCTTTGCGTGGAGCCCACAACTGTACCTTTGAATAGGGGCCACAACTGTACATTTGAGTAGGGGCCACAACTGTACCTTTGAATAGGGGCCACAACTGTACCTTTGAATAGGGGCCACAACTGTACATTTGAGTAGGGGCCACAACTGTACCTTTGAATAGGGGCCACAACTGTACATTTGAGTAGGGGCCACAACTGTACCTTTGAATAGGGGCCACAACTGTACATTTGAATAGGGGCCACAACTGTACCTTTGAATAGGGGCCACAATTGTACCTTTGAATAGGGGCCACAAATGTAACTTTACCTGGGGGCCCACAAAAGATACAGGAATGTCTCAGGTTGTATGTGTAGATATTGTTGGAATGTCATCATAATGATATACCGGAAACATGTGTTGGTATCGCTACATTAATAGTATCGTCGTTGTGTTGGTATCGCTACATTTATAGTATCGTCAATGTTTAGAAAGTAGACTTTTTAATAAAACAAAAAAAAGTTGGTGTAAGTATCCGCTGAACAAACGTTGTACTTGTACTCAAGCTGCACCTCCCACCCCTCCCCTCACCCCCTCATCCGTACCATCTACCAATTAACCGGATTTGAATGGTAGTAATGCAGCAGTAAACCATTAGACCTAATGCGAGTACTCAAACTTAAAAAGGGGGAAAAAACCTCTTAAAGTGAGACACATGGGAGAATCACGTGAGGGACAAAACATGTTCAACATAGGTTTAGAGTGAGATAGAGTGAGATAGAGTAATGGTTGAATAGAATAAATCGTTTGTTTTCGTTTGTGTGTGTGTTTGTGTGTGTGTTTGTGTGTGTTTGTGTGTGTGTTTGTGTGTGTAAAGTGAACGCATTGCAAGTTTCGCTTCCGTAAAAAATTAACACACACAGCGGCAATCTAATCTGTCTTTCATCCATCCATCAATCCAACAATCTATCCATCAATCCAACAATCCATTCATCCATCAACTCAACAATCCATCCATCAATCCAACAATCCATTCATTCAATCCAACAATCCATTCATCCATCAATCCAACAATCCATCCATCAATCCAACAATCCATTCAATCAATCCAACAATCCATTCATCCATCAACTCAACAATCCATTTATCCATCAATCCAACAATCCATCCATCCATCAATCAATCCAACAATCCATCCATCCATCAATCCAACAATCCATCCATCAACCAACTCAACAATCCATTCAATCATATTTCTTTTCGTTCATCCGCTTATCTACCAATACATCGATATTTTCTATAAATCATCCACCCAACCAGCCATCCACCCAACGTACCAGCCATCCACCCAACAAACCAGCCATCCAACCAACGAACCAGCCATCCAACCAACGAACCAACCATCCACTCAACCAGCCATCCACCCAATCAGCCAGCCATCCACCCAACGTACCAGCCATCCACCCAACCAGCCATCCACCCAACGAACCAGCCATCCACCCAACAAACCAGCCATCCAACCAACCAGCCATCCACCCAACGTACCAGCCATCCACCCAACGAACCAGCCATCCACCCAACCAGCCATCCAACCAACCAGCCATCCACCCAACGTACCAGCCATACACCCAACAAACCAGCCATCCAACCAACGAACCAGCCATCCACCCAACCAGCCATCCACCCAATCAGCTAGCCATCCACCCAACGTACCAGCCATCCACCCAACCAGCCATCCACCCAACGAACCAGCCATCCACCCACCAACGAACCAGCCATCCACCCAACGAACCAGCCATCCACCCAACGAACCAGCCATCCACCCAACAAACCAGCCATCCACCCAACGAACCAGCCATCCACCCAACGTATCAGACATCCACCCAACCAGAAAGCCATCCATCAATCTCCTTATATCATCTATCATTCTTCTCTGTCCATCATCCATCAATATTTTCTATTAATCATACATCCATTTTATACTCTATCCAGCACTCCAATCTTTCATTCATCCATCCACCAATCCCCAAACCATCTATCCTGTCTTTCATTCATCCATTATTCAATCCATTTATCTTTCCATCTTTTTAAACCTGTATCTCCATCTCCACTGGTGTATTGTTACTATTCTATCCCACGGTTATCACCCAGTTATCTGTGACAGATCCTTGCATTTGTCAAATATAAGAATATTTTAGGCCAATGTAGTACTGTAGACCTGTACATGACTTTGTCTTTAAATTATGTCTACACAGTTGTCTTGTTTCCCTTGCTCACCTTAAACCTAATTATGTCATGTGACCAGACAAGTCTCCCCTGCTATTTAAGCCAGCGGTCAGCCGGACTGACCACTGGCTACCAATGTACACACAGAGCGTCTCGCAAGTCTAAGCCACACTTAATGCCGCCGGACATGTGGAGAATTGAGTTTCCTGGTCAGCGACAGGAGGTGGAATTTGGAGGTGGACACAAGTCGTTAGACCAAATGGCCATTGATCGGCGGTTTCTTTTTGAATTGGACTGATCATTCTGATTTTACAGGAAGCAATAAAATAAACATTGGTACAATAAATGGAGTTCAATTTCAAAACTTTGATGACTTCATTGGTACTCTCAGTACCAAACGGATTCTTGGACTGCATTCATAATTAGGTCAAGACTTTTGTAATTACTGGTAGTGTCTGGTAGTAGACTTCATTAGTCTTGTTTTGACCAAATGTGTTAATTTAATTGTTTGTTTAATTAATGAAGATATGTTTATCTCGTCAGATCCTATAAACCAGTGGTCCCCAACCACCGGGCCGCAGACAGACAGCGGGCCGTAGACAGACAGCGGTCCGTGGATAAATGATACTGGACCGTCCAAGAAAATGTATACTATTTCTTTTTTAATTACTTTGGTGTTATTTTTCTCGGGTTAGTGCGACTTTCCATGGACTATAAATAACGCCTCCTCCCCCCAACCATCGGACCACAGTGAAATTAATAATCGTTGACGGGTACATGGCGAGAAAAAAGGTTGGGGACCACTGCTGTAAACGACTGAAGGGGCAGTTGTCACAGTGCTATTCTCTCATCCACCGCCTTTGCCGAGAGTTCAGTGGCCATGGAGGCACCACGGGAGATCTGCCGAGGTGACAAGCCTAACGCCCCACATTTCCCCCAGTTTGTGTCCGGCCTCGGTTTGATCAGGATGGACTTGTGGAGAAACTTTCACCAGGAATAGAAAACATTCCGATTGGTTTTCTTAGAATTCTCGCTTTCATTCGTCACACCTCGTCACCAATGATATGTATCTTCGAGGTGACATACAAAGGGGCCGAAACTCTATCTAGGTTCACTACAGATTGACTTTTAAAGGTTATTCTCTCCCCTGACGTAAAAAACAACACAGCGAATCTCCATCCCAGAGGTTTTGATTATTCTAATAATAAATACAAACACACGTAGCAACAACATTCGTTTCTCTTGCATGACACCCCCAACGCATACATGTTACAACTGGATTCTCATTCATGTTAGTAAGCAGCAATGTTGTAACATGTGCTTGGTGTTGATTATCATATAAATCTGTGATTTTTGCATAATGTCCCAATGTTTATTCGTCCACACTCAGTGTTTTTATTGAGCTGTATTATGGATGAACCGACAAGTTTCCTTGTATATTTAGAATCCTCGTCTTTTATACAAACACGTATCTAAGTAGCATGCGCAGAAGAAGAAATCATCATAGTGTTGTTTTCGTTGACGAAAACTAAAACTAAAACCTTCGTTGACGAAAACTAAAACCTTCGTTGACGAAAACTAAAACCTTCGTTGACGAAAATGTTGAGTTTTCGTCAACGAGAACTAAAACTAAAACTAAAATTAGCAGCAAGACTAAAACTAGACGAAAACTGAAATTATTACAAAAAAAACGAAATAAAAACTGATACTAAAATATGACCTGGGACTAAAACAACACTAAACCATCATTGATTAAAAAACACGTATTAGCTTGGCATGCACAGTGAGAAATGCGGTAAGTTGTCGGTAAAGTCCTATCGTCTGGACAGTTCAAGGGTTTCCGATTCCGAGAAGTTTATTAGTGTTTATGTTTTTATTGTTTTAGTATTTTAAAAAGTTTTGTCAGGACCGTATCCATGTCGAGGTGATATTTCATTCCGTTATGTATCAATGTCTAGGTGATATTTCATTCCGTGATGTATCAATGTCTAGGTGATATCTCATGATGTATCAATGTCTAGGTGATATCTCATGATGTATCAATGTGTAGGTGATATCTCATGATGTATCAATGTGTAGGTGATATCTCATGATGTATCAATGTGTAGGTGATATCTCATGATGTATCAATGTCTAGGTGATATCTCATGATGTATCAATGTCTAGGTGATATCTCATGATGTATCAATGTCTAGGTGATATCTCATGATGTATCAATGTCTAGGTGATATCTCATGATGTATCAATGTGTAGGTGATATCTCATGATGTATCAATGTGTAGGAGATATCTCATGATGTATCAATGTCTAGGTGATATCTCATGATGTATCAATGTCTAGGTGATATCTCATGATGTATCAATGTCTAGGTGATATCTCATGATGTATCAATGTGTAGGTGATATCTCATGATGTATCAATGTGTAGGAGATATCTCATGATGTATCAATGTCTAGGTGATATCTCATGATGTATCAATGTCATAGGTGATATCTCATGATGTATCAATGTGTAGGTGATATCTCATGATGTATCAATGTGTAGGAGATATCTCATGATGTATCAATGTCTAGGTGATATCTCATGATGTATCAATGTCTAGGTGATATCTCATGATGTATCAATGTGTAGGTGATATCTCATGATGTATCAATGTGTAGGAGATATCTCATGATGTATCAATGTCTAGGTGATATCTCATGATGTATCAATGTCTAGGTGATATCTCATGATGTATCAATGTCTAGGTGATATCTCATGATGTATCAATGTGTAGGTGATATCTCATGATGTATCAATGTGTAGGTGATATCTCATGATGTATCAATGTGTAGGAAATATCTCATGATGTATCAATGTCTAGGTGATATCTCATGATGTATCAATGTCTAGGTGATATCTCATGATGTATCAATGTGTAGGTGATATCTCATGATGTATCAATGTGTAGGAGATATCTCATGATGTATCAATGTCTAGGTGATATCTCATGATGTATCAATGTCTAGGTGATATCTCATGATGTATCAATGTGTAGGTGATATCTCATGATGTATCAATGTGTAGGAGATATCTCATGATGTATGAATGTCTAGGTGATATCTCATGATGTATCAATGTCTAGGTGATATCTCATGATGTATCAATGTCTAGGTGATATCTCATGATGTATCAATATCTAGGTGATATCTCATGATGTATCATTGATGTGGATGATAACATTGTTGAATACTAGTCCCTTTTTTTTCTCATACAAATCCCCCCCCCCCCATTTATTTATAGATAGAACATTTAAAATTAATTTCATTTTCTACACATGACACGTCATTAGAAACCGGGCTGGGCCAGAAGGTGGACGGGTGGAGGGGTAGGAAGGGGGGGGGGTATCTCAAGGCCAAAGCGATCGATAATCCTAGTCTGTTACAATCTGTGTTACGCAACAAAAAACTAATGTCTCGGAACAGAATTATAAAATGTTTGACGCGACTGAACGAGGCAATTGACATACTCCTTTGTATAAGTGTTAGTACATGTTTGTATGTGCTAGTTTGTTTGTTTGTTTGTTTGTTTGTTTACGTCACACATGTTTGCACGTACTGTGAATATTTTGCACTAAACCAGAGTGAGTGCACAGAGGTTGTATTTTTATTTTTTTTTTTTAGTTTTACGATTTAAGTTATCTTACTATATTTAACTGTGCGGTGTAAATCCATGAATTATGAGACAAACCGAGATTTACCGAGATTTACCGAGATTTACCGAGAGTGGCGAGGCGGGGGGGAGGGGGGAGGGGGAGAGGGTGGGGGCTAAGTTTAATGTCGAAAAAGAAGAAACACAAAACAGGTCAGTCGTCATGACATTTCCCAAAGCTAGGGGTCAATATTACTTTGTAAATAATTCCAACATCTGCCTATGACATAAAACGAGCGATGTATGGATTATTATAAAAATACCAGCTTTACTGTACCCTCAAAACCTTTGCATAGAGAGTTACATCACCTTAGGATTGATCGTAGGCTGTGCTATTTTTTGGTTTCGGGCAGATCCGATTTTTCATGATTGTATTTAAACTGGGAATACTGTTGTATTGATTCTTTACTTTCGGATTTAACGCAGAACCCAAATCGCTGTTATTTTATTAGATGATTACTGTTTGGTTATTGCTTAATTTTTTTCATATGACTAAGTTAAGAGACATACGAAAACCATTTAAATACCCTATTTAAAAAATATTATTTCGCCCCAAAGATTACATTCAGTGCAACTCACGCTATGCATTTGGTACACTGAAAGCACTTGCCGTATTGAACGATTTCTGGGCGGAATCGTCGTCTCTATTGTTGACAGTAGTTGCTAGGCAGCGACTCTTCCTGGACTCGCCTACCGGATCTTTTTGTTGTTGTTGTTGTTGTTGTGAGCCAATGCACCCTTTTAAACCAGGGCCGTAGACAAAAAAAGGTCTTCCACACGCCCGCCGCTAGGGAGGGGAGGGAAGGTCTAGCAACACCGGGGGGGCGCAGCAACCCATACTTATCGGTGGTCATTGATTTACAGAGAGGGGGGGGCCCATTTAAATCACCTCCCGTGAAATAACTTGTCAATTTAAGTGAAGGGGCCCCCCCAAATCGCAAAGGGTCTCAAAATAAGCTGTCGGTGGCCGTGTAGTCAGTTGAATGGGGTCCCCAGGCAGTGGCTTTTGAGATATACAATGTAAGTTAATTAGCTCAGTGAAAACAACAACAACAGACTAACAACAGACAAAGAACAGACAAACAACAGACACAACAGACACACTGCATACTAACTGCAGGCTAGCAACAGAAAAAACTAGAGACAAACAACAGACAAACGACAGACAAACCACAAACTACAGACTAACTGGAGACTAACTACAGACCAAGAACAGAACAAAGAACAGACAAAGAAAACAAATTG